>JALBZD010000460.1:0-26292 GCA_038050675.1 Globisporangium cylindrosporum | reverse complement strand
ATCACAAGCAGCACCACATAAAAAAACATATAACACTCAAGACAGCAGACAGTAAACAATCGCACTCACATATTGACAGCTTAATATATACATGGATACGCCAAGCGCGAACTTGGCACGTTTGATATAGCCAAGCATCTCGAAAAACGGTCCGACTTGTGCTCATTTGGGCAACCTTCCGTCCTGCATTTGCCGCACGTCATTTTCTCGTCGCATGGGCTGAGTAGTTCGGGGAACGTGTAGACCGCCGCCACCCTCCCCCAGTCGTTCGGTGACGGGATGTTGACGTCCTCGATCGGGGCAGCAGGAGTCTCAGCCAGCATCTCAGCTGTCTCGTTGATGAGCGCCGTGGCGGACTCCCCGACGGCAGTGGCCGCTTCCGGCCCATACTCTGTTTTCAGCACCTGCTTCATGTATCTCCGCAGCTGTTGGATCTGGTTTTTCTTCGCGTAGTCGACAGAACGAGCGATCTCCAGTATCGGTGGCTCGACAGGGTTCTTTCGCACGATCCACCATGCGAGCGCGAGTACTCTGGCACTGCGTTGGTTGGTCGAAAGGCATGCTAATACAATGGTGTCTACGGTACATGTAATCATTACTGATTTTCGCACCAATGCGTACTTAATGGAACGTGGGTATCAATCCTCTTTACAGCGATAGCAGCCGCAGGACGAAGCCGCCACCGCGACAGCAATAATGACTCCACAGGTGTCGTTCCTAGTTTCCACCCTTCCACCAATCACGTCTGTTCTGGCGTCGCTGCGTCACACTGGAACTGGCGTGGAGATCACCGCGTTACTGCATGTCGTTGCCGCAATCAGTGATTTCCTCGATCACGCGCTGCCGCAGTTCTGGAGCCTCCCGCGCGCGTGCGCGACGAATATTCTCTCGCTCCGTCTGCTATGCCGCCTTGCCGCGCGAGGCATAGTGAACGGTGTGGACTCGTACTACTGGGCGTTCCAGTGCAGCGAAGCCCTGGTGTTTGCTGTGAAGCGCGACAGCCCTTAGATGGTCGAGTGGCTGCACGAGTGCTGTCCAAGTGTGTTGCTGTACAACGCGATGATCGAAGCGGCTAGGACGGGAAATCTGCGATTGCTGGAGTGGCTCTCAAATCGCCACGCGAACGCACCATGGCTGCCTCAAATGATGGAGAAAGCCGCGTCAGCCGGCCAGCTGAAGATACTGCAGTATCTGCACACTCATGCGGCCACAGACGGGTGGGATACCTCAGGCGTTTGAGGCTGCAGTGCGAGGCGGTCACATTGACGCTGTGAAGTGGCTGTTTGAGGAGTACGGGCAAGAGACAAAGGGGGTGCGCTTTTACAGCGACGATCCTCGAGTGACCAGGTTCTTGTTCGCGCATCGCATGCGGTTGAACATCCGTTTTGTGAACGTACTCCTGAACGCTGCGAAGAAAGGGGACCTCGAGATGGTGCAGCGACTGTTCTTCGAAGCAACGCCAACAGAGCTCGACAGAAGCATCAAGCCGATCGACGCTGCCGCCAGGAATGGTCACCTACACGTGAAGTGGCTTCACGTGCACCAACCTAAAGGAGCTACGGTAGAAGCGATGGATTGGGCGGCGTATTACGGCAGCCTCGAGGTAGTACAATGGCTGCACGAGAACTGAAGTGAAGGGTGCACAGTCCATGCGATGAATCACGCGGCTCTACAGGGATATCTCGATATTGTGCGGTGGCTCCATGCGAGCCGGACCGAGGGCTGCACGCCACGGGCGATCGATTTCGCCGCAGCGAATGGGCATCTTCGCATTGTCCAGTGGTTGCACGAGAGTCGAACGGAAAGATGCACAGCCCACACCATGGACGGTACCACAGAACGGGGTTACCTTGAAGTTGTAAAGTGGCTGCACGCCAATCGAACCGAAGGATGCACGGTGCGCACGATGAACGCTGCCGCAAAGGACGGTCATCTGGAGATTGTCAGGTTTCTTCACGAGAATCGATCCGAGGGGTGCACAACTAATGCGATGGACGGTGCTGCAGAGGAAGGACACCTCGACGTCGTGAAGTTCCTCCACGAGAACCGAACTGAGGGATGTACAGTGAATGCAATAGACTTGGCAGCGGAAAGCGGACGTCTCGAGGTTGTCAGATGGTTTCACGAGAACCTGAACGAAGGATGTACGACGGAGGCGATGCGTTGTGCTGTGCAGAATGGCGACTTTGAGCTCGTGCTCTTTCTGCACGCAAATCGCAACGAAGGCTGTTCTCCAGGCGCGATCGATGACATCGATACTTGCCTTGAATATCCTGAGATGGTGCAGTGGTTGCACAAGAACTATCCCGGCGCTGTGAATATTGACAGTGTGATGGAGGTCGACGTTCCATGCATCGCTGGGGTGGTCAGCCATGTCTTGGAGCTGGAGTGCGCTGCTTGAAGGGCGTCGAAATGCTTGCGTGGCAACTGGGTCATGAAGATCATACCCAGACCTCGTGGACATTTACATTTCGGTCTTCCGCAGCAGTACGTTTGCTAGCATGGCAAAGGAACGAATCCTAGCAGTGCGGATGCCATGATGTACGTGATTTTCGACCAGATGTCGAAGTACGCCATCTCAATTGCGAAGCCGAAATTTGAGGCAACTGTGTAGATCTGGAGTGGCGGGTGGTCGTGTCGGTGGCTGTGCGATGAGTCGCGAATGTTGCGAAGAAAGCCCTGCACGAATACTTGGATGCAGGTGCGCTGGCCTATCCATTATTTGGTAGATGGCTCTAAATGTTATACAAACACACTCTCGATTGACCGCCGTTCATTCCTTTGAATACATACTTGTCAGAATACAAATTCATCACCTTCACAGAATTCACTCGAACACTCAGAGTGTGTTGATGGCTCGCGTGGTACAGAACGCGAGTGCGTGCCGCACGAGCTGTCGCCGCCGCGCGTGATCAGGCTCGATCATGAAGCTCCTCGGACACTGCAACATCCGATGGATGTCCTCGAGCTCGGCCTTCAGGAGCGCCTCACGCAGCTCATCCAGCACCACCAGCCCCATACTCAGCAGCACGCGCCAGCCGTCGATCACAAACATGTCGAGCAGACGAAGCACCAGCGTAGGACCGAACGTCTCGAACGACGAGAACATCGTCATGAACCAGCGCGTGCTGAACGCGGCGACGTGCACGCCCTCTCGCTGGAAGTGCACAAACAACTCGGGCATATGGTACGATATGAGCAACTCAAACTTGGCGAGCAGCGGCTGCAGCACCGCGAGTCCCGGTTCGTATAGATTGCAGTTGATCTCGGGCTCGGACAGCCCAACGAAGAGCCAAAATACGTCCGCTTCGTTCTCCGTCACCTCCAGCAGCACGCGCACGAGAAAGTTCATGCCCTGGCAGTACCCTACACGCGGGTTGTACATGGCGTACGCCCGCAAGATGCGTCGGATCTTGGCTTCGACCACGCTCTTTGGCGAGTCGTCAGTTGCTGATCTCGGTCTCTCCTGTTTCGGTGATGCCGAGGATGACGAAATTGGAGACTCGCATGAGGGCTTTATCGCCAGAGAAGGTGTGAGTAGAGCAGACTCGACAAGAGCCTCGATGATGGACTGCTCAGACGAGTTAGTGCTGCTAATATCAATGGACGACTCAGTCGGCATCCCAAACGCTGCGCTCCAGTCGTCAGCCTAGATATTCGACACATGGTTAGCAGTTGATGCATTGTTAGGACAGTGAAGGCGTCAACTTCAATGAATTACGTACCACATCCTTGGCATAGATGTTCTTGTTGCAGGTTCTTGTGACGTCCACGTCGATCTCTTGGAGCCAGACGAGCATCTGCTGGTTCTCTTCACTGATGACAGGTGAGAGCGAGGTATTTCCAGTCTCGCTAGCTACCAGCGAGCTACTCGCCATCCGCGAGCCGACTTTCACCAGCAGCTGCTCATAGATCTTTGCGCGGGTCTCAGGGTCGCTGAGGTGGTGCGGTGCTGGTGTTGCACCATTTGCACTTGAGTTCATTTGCCAAGGCGTTTGTCCGTAGAATATGGACAGCCACAGCGAACTGCGGATCGATGGCGAGAGACCGCAGGTGCGGATCGACTGCTTCCACACCGATGAGCAGTTGCGCAACGTGGAATGCAGCAACTGATCAGATTTGGCAAGTCTCACAATGTCCTCGATTGGCAAGTACGACGTGCATTCAAAGAAGACTTGGTTGTCCTGTACACGTTATATGACAACAAGCAACCAGTAGAGAACAGCCAGCATAAATACCAGATGCATTAAAAAACACAGCAATAGCAGCATGAAACGAACCTGCTCGACAAGTTGATGTAGGATGTTCTTCGATTTTGCAGCGACAGTCGTCGTCAACGGAGTTCCAATAGTCCGTGACACCCACTTTGGAGGTGAAGACACGCCACCATTGCGGTCAAGTTCCCACAGACATCGCTCGATCCGTCGCCACTCGAATGGCGAGAGCGGCTGCGGGCTCAGAGGGAGAAACTGCAGAATCACAGATTAGGGATAAACGTGAGATATAAGTTTGAAACAAACTCTAGCCAGCACATGCACACAGACTCTCTCACATACCTGCTCGCTTGATGAAGCTGGGAAATCCAAGCAGCTGGAACTTTGGCTGGCGTCGGAAATCGTCCGACTCGACTGCCTGTCAAGTTTTCCCACAGCGGTAAATTTGTCTTGAAATGACCTCCTGAATGTAGAAAACACCCCGGGAGGGCTGAAAATGACGGTGTCATTGTGTAGTGATGATCGCTCGCTTCCATCATCGTCATCGGATCTCTCTGCCTCGGGTTGGTGATCAGAGTAGCTCTCGTACGCTGCATCGTCATGGGAGTAGTCTGGGACGACTGGGTTCGACGCGAGCGCGAGCAAGCTCACGATATCCTCCGAATGGATAGACGCTTCGTCCGAATAGCTCAGCGATCGTACCGTTCGAGTGCAGTCGCGCTCTGGAAGGAGCGCCTCGGGAGGGCTCTTGCCGAGCTCAAATTCTTCCAAAGTGATGGGTGGCGTCGACGCACGCAGCTCCAAGTCATCATTTTCCTCCTGGGTCACGCGTGCGCAGTCGTCATCATCTGCTTCCATTTCACTGGCCGGTGGCGTTAGGTACGACTCATCGCTCTCGAGCTCCGTCGAGTTCTCGGTGGATGCATTCGACACCACGCTGTTCTTGCTGAGAAGCACTCGCTTTGATTTTGATGCTGATGGTGGCGATCGTGGCAGTATTACTGTTGCAATCGTCTTTGCCTTTGTGGCGATCGGAGCAGGAAGCTCAGGCCCTCGTACCATCTCGGTCTCCGTCTCCGAGAGTCCGCCAAAGAGCGACTGGTTGGCATTGTAAAAGAAGATCGCCAGCTGCAACCTCTGTTATCAGAAGCACACAAAATGTGAGGTTTAGTTCAGGCACCCTTTAGAAAAGAGAATTCTGGGCATATTACATACCATGGCTCCAAACAATTGGACTTGGCTCTCCGCCGGGTATGTGTCGGTTGTCTCCTCTGCACAGATCAATACCAGCCCTATTATGTTAGATCCCATATCAGACTAGCAAACTATAAGGGTCTACACACCGATTCGCGGCGTCACGACATTCTGGAGCTCGGCGAGCTGGTCCTGCATCTCCGCGAGCCGCTGCTGGTCCTCTTTCCGGCGACGCTCGTCCTTCTCCGAGCGCGAGTTTCGGAACTGCTGCTCCAGTGAGAGCTGGAGTTCCACGACCTCGCTGTAGATGCGCTCCCAGGCCTGGATGCTGGCCTTGAGCTGGTTGTGGCGCTCCAGCCGCGCGAGGATCGGGTCGAGCACCGTGAAGCGGATCGACTGCTCCATCATATCGGCACCCTCGCGGCCGATCATTTTCATCACCGCCAAGTAATCCACGCCGAGCTTGTAGGACGCCGCGTCGTATCGGAACGTCTGGGTGAACACTTCAACCGTACGAGCCATGGCCGCACACGCGTTCTACACGGGCATCCATACAAACAGCCAGATTGATGAGACAGGGTGACTCTTCGGACAACACACCGATACACACACAGTGACTCACCTGGATCTGCATGAGCATGTCACCCAGCTCTGCCTCTAGCTGGCGCAGACTGCAGTCCTGCTCCTGGAAGCGCTTCATGAGCACGAGAAAGTATCGCGTGCGCGCGTCGAGGATCTCTTGCTTCTCTGCGAGCCACGGCGACAACGACAGCGACAGCGACGCCGATGAGGTTGAATGCGAACGGGATGACAATGGCAAGGTTGGTATCGGCGAGAGCGTGCTCATGGACGCTGAGGAGCCGTAGCGCCCCATCTTGGCGAGCAGCGTGGTCTTGCGCAGGCCCTGCAGCAAGCCGCCCGTATTGCTGTTGTTGCTGCTCGCGTCTTTCGAGGGGTCATGCAGGCTCTGCGCGCTGCTGCTGCGCCCAAACATGCTGCTCTGAAGTTGCAGCAGTCGCTCGCTAGTGGCGTCTGGTGTGTATGTGTGTGTGCGTGTGGCGTCTGCGTGGTGATCTGGTTTTACAGGCGCGCGCAATCCAAGGAAGGCAAGGGTCGTCGCTTCAAGTGCGTGGCGACTCTCTGGTGTGTCTGGGTTTCTATTTCTGTCGTGTGGCGAGTCGCGAAATGAAGGAGCAGCGAGTGGCGCTAAATATAGACACACACATACACACACACGCACGTGTGAGTGAGTGCGTTGGCGTTTGTCTGTGTTTCCTTGGTCAACATGCCGAGAGCGATCGTCTGCTTGACGTTGGTGAAGAGCTAGCTGCGCGCGCTGGTTGTCGGATGGGGAGGGAGGAGAAAGACATGCATGTTTATTTGCCTTCTTGAAGAAAAAATAGCTTCTTATCTAAAGTCAGCTTGATGCTGGGATGTTTAATTCTCTTCAAAAATAGTGAAAATGTTTGATACCCGTTATTTCAGGTGACTTTCAGTGCATCCCTCGATTGAATCTCGGGCTGCTGCCACCAATGTTCCATTGGAACGGCTGTTACTCACGAATGTGTGACAACAAAGGTACCCAATCCGCCACCAGCAGCCACTGATAGACTTTTGTTTCTGCAATGTGTGCTGTGAACCCATTTTGGTGTGGAAAGCACTAAGTGGACCCACATGACGTGAGTGACGTGTGAAATGACCGCTCATCAGGATATAGCCGCCAAGTTCAGCGAAGTGGTGGCGCTCATCCAGCGCAACGAGCACGGAGAACGAGATGCTAGAGATGCAGAGCAGGACCTCCGCCGCGTGCTACTCATGGCGCGCGACGCGAAATTGCGCAACCAGTTGGTGCAGTTCCAGGCAGTGCGGCGCATCACGACGATCTGGAGCGCGAGCAAAGCTATCGCCACGCAGCGATATTGCGCAGGGTATGTTGCTATATAATATAGAGCACGAAGCTTGCGCACGTCGGACGGCTAATTGATGTACTATCTGATCGCCATTGGCCTATTTTACTAGGATCCTAGGCAACCTGGCGCAGTCGGAGCGAGGGAGACTCAGCGCAAGCTCTTGCGACCGGTAAGCTGGATATCAAAGCATTTTCTATAATGCATAAAAATCAGACCGTTATAATGATGTTGCTTCATGTGTAGCTGGGGATGCGTCTCGCATCGACACCACTGCCCACTGTTCGTGCTGCTGTACAACGCGCAATGCAGTCCTGATGTTGAGCTCCAGCACGTGTCAGCGGCAGCGCTGCTCGCATTCTCGATCCAGAACGAGTGCCAGATCCAGATCGACGCCATCTCGGGCATCCCAACCTT
The DNA here is from genome assembly GCA_038050675.1 of Globisporangium cylindrosporum. NCBI lineage: Eukaryota > Oomycota > Peronosporomycetes > Pythiales > Pythiaceae > Globisporangium > Globisporangium cylindrosporum. The sequence continues at coordinate 18,560 of JALBZD010000460.1, read as the reverse complement.
GCTCCGGCTACTTGGAAGCAAAGACGGAGGTAGGTCCAGCTCCAGTTTAGTGCAAAGACATCAACCAGTCAATGCAGTATACGTGTGAGGGCAATGTGCCAATGACTGACTGTGTGACTTGAAAACCAGATCTCTGTATTTACTCAGCTGCTACGATGTGGAACCTCTGCAAGTCGCCACTGGTCATGCTCAAGCTTGAGGTAAACAAGAGAATCCCGCTAACGAGCCAGTCGCTCATGAACCCTTGGTGACTGTTTTGAATGCTGACTGCTTCCATTATCAACCAGGCAGACAACGCACGGCATCTTGAAGGACCAGCTAGCGCGAAGACTCACAGATCTCCTCGTGACCCCACTCGAGCCGTTCCACTTGGATGCCCGTCCCACTGGAGAGCGCGGCGTCCCTGGAGTCATTGAGAGCGACAGTCCCGCGAATCTGAATCTGCTCATCTCGTGCTCCATCAGCACGCAGCTATCAATCGTGCTGCATGTAGAGAACTACACAGGCCACACTCGCTCTCTCACTGACCAGTTCCGCTTCATGGAGACAAAAGCACCCTCAAACAAGCACAGGGCACAACAGGACAAGAGCGTGGCGCATTTTGGCGAGAGCGGCGTGCTCATTGCGCGAACATGCGCAGTGTGCTCCAAGGCAATCAAAGTCACTCGAAAGTCAGTGCGAGGCACGTTCCTGCTCTGCGCCAAGGAGGAATGCGGCCAGACCTACCACGTCAAGTGCAGTCGGTGGGCACGCCTTGGCGAAGACGATATCCACCCTAAGCACTTCCACTGCGACCTCTGCATGCTGCTGTTGCCGCTGTACTACTGGGACTTCGTCGCCGAGAACGGGCAACACGAGGAGCTCCTGAGCGAGAACCTTTTCAAGTCCGTGGCAATCACCCGGGTGGTGCCATCGTCATCTTCAACTTCAACTTCAGCCCAATCACACATGGCTACATTTGAAACAGGTGGTGGAGGAGACACGCCACCATTGCCACTCGTGATGCTGTTCAATCGAAAGCAAGAGCTCATTGGCGTCGGCGTGAAGCGCTTCCGAGTGCCTCGCAGCAGCAAAGACGACGAAATGTTCATCGTCACAATCAAGTTCACCGCTGTGACCGCGTATCCAGCGACGCACCAGGTCGTGAAGGCTGCTCTGTCCTCTATTGGTACCAGCAACAGCAACAACAAGGATATTAATGCCAATGATACTAGTAGCGCGGCTGATCTGGACTGCGACTGGCAAGTCTCTTACGCGAGTGAAGACGCTGAGGACGTCGAGTTCAAGCCTGGCAACGCGATGTTCTGGCCCACAACCTTCCTTCTGGATGTCACGCCGCTGCTCTACACAGATAGATCGCTCGAGGAGCTCGAGAGCGCCTGGGTGTACGAGTTCACAGGTGAGCAGCTCATCGGCAAGATGTTCTCCTTTGGCGCCATAGCCCTAGCAAACACCAGCGATGGCAACGCCAATAGCAATAGTACTGATAAACTCCGCGGGCTCTGGACATCGCTGCATCCTCGCAAGGGTGTGTGCATGAAAGTGCTCGCAGAGCAAATTGGCCGCGCCAAGCAACTCTGCGATATTCAACTAGGCGGAGGCGATCGCTCGGCACTCATGACAGCGAAGCCCACCAGCGTAGCAGGCTCCCACAGGAAGAAGAGAGCCAAGCCGCACTTTCCCGGCAAGAAGCTCAACAAAGTGGTTGTGGCCACCACTTGACAATGCTCATGGTGACTGGAGACAAACTACAACGTGTTCTTTTTATTGAACGATTGATAATGAATTGAGAACAATAGATGTGATAGATGATGGATAACTGTATCAGGTTCTTTCTCTCTAGACCTTGAGAGTCACGTCCGTGTAGATGCGCAGGATGTCGTCGACTGGACCCGCTGGCATGCTCGACGCCATGCCGTAGATCGCGCTGCCGCCCTCGAGCGCGCCGTTCGGATCCTGCTTGACGACCGCCACGGCGTCTTCCAGCTCCTTCAGGAACTTCTTCGCCTTGCCGATGTGGCGCACTGTCACGCACAAGTGCACGCACGCAGGGTGCTGCAACGCATTGAGACTCCAGCCCTTCTTCGCCATGGCGTCGCTCACCTTCAGGATGTTGAGTCCCTTGCCGCCAAAGCAGATCACCATCGCGAGCGGGTCGCCCAGCACGAACAGTCCATCGATGTGCTTGATACCCGCCTTGATCTCCTCAGCGACTTGCAGGATTTGCTCCGTGTTCTTCATGAAGCCTTCATAGCCCAAGCGCATCATCGACGCCCACGCCGCAGCGCTCAGCGCGCCAGGTCGGGAACCGGCGAGCGTCGGGGTCACGTAGAGTCCACCCGTCCAGTCCGGGTACGCAAAGTACTGGAAACGACGCAGCTCCTTGCTCTTGTAGAGCACCACGGACGTGCCCTTGGATGCATAGCCGTACTTATGGGTGTCGCACGACATACTAGTCACGCCCGGCAGCTCAAAGTCGAACTTCGGCATGTTTGGACGCAGTTTCTTGGCGAAAGGCAGGATGAAGCCGCCCAGGCAGCAGTCCACGTGCAGACCCACGTCATTCGCAGCCGCGATCTTCGAAAGCGATTCAATGTCGTCGATGATGCCGTGCGGGAAGTTTGGCGCGCTGCTGTAGATCATAATCGTGTTCGCCGTGATGTTCCACTTGATCGCGCTCAGGTCCGACTTGAGCGTCTTCGGGTCGACCGGCACCTTGATCAGCTTGATGCCCAAGATCTCGCACGCCTTGTCAATCGCAGCGTGCGCGGTCACACAAGCAATAATCTCGGGCTGCGTGATGCCGTGTTTGTGACGGTAGTATTCGCGGTGCGTCTTGGTCGCCAGGAAGATGCTCTCAGTGCCGCCCGAGCTGAGCGTGCCGCACACGTCGTCGTTGCCGCTGCTCATCAGACTCGCGGTCATCGCAATCACTTCCGCCTCGAACTTGCCCACCGCGGGCCAGATGTCGGCGTGCAGCGGGTTCGAGACCGAGAACAGCGCGTACGCCTTGTTCAAAACGTCCAGGTGGTCCTTCTCGCCGTGGTAGACCGCGCCGGAGACCAGACCGTCCTGCCACTTCTTGTCGGCGTCACCCGCGAGCGTCGTCATGAGCGCAATGAGCTTGTCGTCCGTCATACCCTTGGCAGGCAGTTCGTAGATCTTGCCCATCTTCTGCGTGTGCTCGTCGCCCTTGAGCGAGTGCTCGATCTGTTCCTCGATCTTCTTGATCTCGTTCGCGAGCTTGCCCGAGAGGAACGGGATCTTCTTTATCACGCTCACGGCCGAGCCGCCGAGCACGTTCAGCACGTTCTTCTTCGACACGTAGCGACTCTTGCGTGCAGCGTCAAGCACGCTCACGGTCACGTGCAGCGCGAGCGCGACGACGACGAGGTCGCCCAGCGCGGCCTCAACATGTGGCGCGCGCGCGTGCAGGCTCTTGAGCGCGTCGAGCAGCAGACTGTTCTCCTTCACAGCCTCGACAGCCGTCGCGGAGGTCGTTGGAGCCGTGGCGAGCAAGTGGTAGCGGTAGTAGGCGCCGGCAAGCAGCACGACCGGGTAGAACTTCTTGAGCACGCGATCGACGTTGCAGAACGCGCGCAGCGCAAAGTACGCGACGACCGTGGCCAGCGCTACGCCGTAGACGTCCTGCGGGACCGCCTCGATCAGCTGCTGCACGTTCAGCATCTTTATGTGGGTCGTCTGCTGTGGATATGCGGAGGTCTTCTCTCTTGCGTCTCTTGAAGCGAATTGCGGAATGAGAGCAAGAAGAGAACGAATGAATGGGGCGACAGCAAAGGTGCGTCTTGTGCCCGTGGTGGGAAGAAACTTGGCTCGGACCAAACAAGCGCAGGAGCTCGCGATCTGTATGAGTATGATACTAATCTGGGCCAACATGCCGATTAGTCGTTGGCCATACTGTTTGTGAGTCTTTTTGGGGTTGTTCCTGAAAAATGCGATGCTACTAATCGCGGCAAAAAAGAGTTCTTCAGAATTCAGCAAATGTTTACTGTGACTGCTTTGTTAGATAGCAATATTTAGTACAATAGTATACTGAGGAATTGTACCCCATTCTAAAAACCCTAATTCAATGTGTTTTAGGGGTTGAGGCAAATCCTGAAATGAGGTTTTCGGGTTTTCTGGCATTGCATTGAATTGTCAGAATCGTCAACAACACGCACATCAAAGAATGTGGGGGCAACCGGGACGAGCTCGGCGCGGATTTGGCGGCGGTGACGCTCGCAATGGACAAAACGCGGCGCTGCTCCTGATGCTACTGCAGCGGATCAACAACTTGGACCGCAAGCCACCGCTCACGCTGGGTCTCATGGGTCCGTGTGTGTGCGCGCAATATGCGCTCACAAGGAAACGACATTTGAGAGAACGTCTACGAACTCTATGACTTTTTTTGCTGTTGCTGCTAGGCGTGATGTATGCGTTGCACTTCCAGAAGACACGCGCTCCGTATTTGCTCCAACCTTATTCGCTGTATGTAAATTGGGAGCATATTGCCTGTGTACAGGAAGCCAGTTGATACTGGCTGGCGAATGTGTCTCAAACTAACACCTTTGTGTGTTGTTGTTGTTTATGTCAGATGCCCCGACAAGATCGTGCACGATCGCGACGTCTCACGGCTCTTCGCGTCTGTGTTCCTGCACGTGGACGACTGGCACTTGTACCACAACATGTACGTTTCATTATAGCAGTACACTACTGTCTTAGTGTCACGTGTCATAAGCTATCATACCTGAACCTTGAACGTGTTTCTCTAATTGGTAACCGTGTGCCAATCAGGGCGTCGTTCCTGTGGAAAGGATATCACCTCGAGCATAAGCTCGGAAGCGCGCGCTTTGCAGTCGCTGTGTGCTACTTGCTGGTACTCTCGCAGGCGCTTGTTGTTATTGTAACCTACTGCCTTGCGAGTTTTTTCCACATCCACGAGCCTTTCTACCAATGCAGCATCGGCTTCTCGGGCGTTCTCTTTGCACTGAAGGTGAGTGTGTTTGTATGCATTTACTTTAGTTGCACAACGTTTGTGTAAAGCTCTACGCGTATTATGTATATTGAATGGGTCTGTAATCAATGCATTCTTGTATCACGAAGGTGCTGCTGAACCATAATTCGCCGGCGTTTACCTCAGTGTACGGCTTCCAAGTGCCGACCAAGTACGCGGCGTGGCTAGAGCTCGTGGTGATCCACTTTCTCGTGCCGCGCTCATCGTTCATGGGCCATATGTGCGGCATCCTAGCAGGTTTATGCTGCATCATACGCTGACTTTGCATGAGCTCAGAGGCGAGAACTTTGCTCACTTCAATGGATTTCATCTTTAATTCTCTATGTATTTTTGATACTCTAGGGTATATCTACGTGCTGTCACCTGGTCTCCAGCGGTCTGCAGTCACTCTTGTGCAGTTTCTTGAGCGCTCCATTCACAAACTGATGCCGCCAGCTCCATCGAGTGCTCAAAGCCCTCGCCCTCAGCAGGGTCGACCAGCTTCAGCGTCGTCAGGAACACCAAATTCAGCATATGAGAGTGACGAGATGCTTGCGCGCCGGCTTCAGGAAGAAGAGTATCATCGAGCAGGGACTACAACTGGAACCTACCAACAGCAGCAACAAAACGACTCTTTTGCTTCTTTCCGAGAGCCAACGCCTGATGTCCAGCAGCACATGACGCAGGACGAGCTCCGACGCCGACGCGTTGAGCGACTGAATCAACAGCAGCGACGCTATTGAGTGCGTGAAGTTCATGCGCTGAGTGCTGCGGGCGGATCTTGTTGTCAATGAATGCATGAAAAAGAATCCCAGTACTCGATCAATAAATACTATTGTGTTTACACTTTCGAAAATCCTAGTTCAAATTCTACAATTCAGTATGTAAAATAAGCAGAGTTGGGGGGGGGGTACTTCACCACGCTCACTCAGTGCCGTCGTCACAGAGTTTGAGCAGACACAGCACGCAGCTCGTCTCTTGTGTGGCTGTAGCGTCAGTCGGGCTGCTATCTTCACGCTCTTGATTGGCATTCGACCAGGAAGGTGACTCCACTAGCCTCGCGCTCGTCAGTCCGTTAACGGTCACGACTCGGTACTGCGTTCGCCAAAACGCGAGAAATGCGACAGCAGAGAGCGCGAAGAAGAACGCGCAGTTGCCTCGAAATGCGACTTTCACTGCCGTCTGAGTGAGTGAAGGGAACGTCGCGCTCTCCGCCTGGTTCATGGATGGACAGCACCACGCTAGGCTCATGATGCTTGACAGCGCGAGTGCATGATACGCTCGTTGATACGCCATGAAACTCGGTGTTTCTGTCCCACCAAGTCGTGCGAGGGAGCGGTCAAAGCGAGGCGAGTTGATGATGAAGCAGAGTCCGACGATGATCATGACCCACAGGTACATCGCCCAAGAGCCCCAGCCGACTTTCTTGAGCGCAAAGATGAACAGCGAGGCACTCGCTGGCACGAACACGAAGAAACCGCCCCCAAAGTCTTCACCCGAGCGCCGAAAGTCTTCCCACGTCACTTGCAGCAGCTCTCGCATCGACTTTGGAAGACGGACGCCTTGTACTAAACCGATGTCACAAACAGAGCAGCCTTCCCATGCAAATGGCGTCCCAACCGCTGTGTTGTTCGTTGACTGTGCGGTGTTGTGGTGAGCATCCCGCACCTTCTTTTCCAAACACGCTCGATGTGCTTTCTCGTACCGGAGAGTGACCGGGTTGACGCATTCGCACAGTGTCACCCAAGTGCTTGGCGTTCGCGTTGTACAGTTTTCTCCTTGTTCCCATCGCTTGAGCGAGCTGCTCACAGCATCGACCTGCTTGCATAGTTTGCACTGCTCAAACGTGACATGCCGCTCACCACCTAGGCAAAATGCCTTCCACTTGTTGCACCTACAGTCCAGCATCAGTAAAAAACAAATGGCATCAGTCAACACATTATCGCATTCCTGGTTTCAATCCTGTCTCAGTGGTTCCAGCCCACTTACATGCTCACTGCTCCTGCACGCTTCGGAGCACAATAGCTTGGGATAAACTTCAACCTGCAAATCAAGTTGACTGCTATGGTTTCCACTCGATTCAGCGTAGTCGCGGCAAACGGCTTTGCCCCAATAACAATTGACTGTGGCAGAAGGCTTGGTATAATAGAAGAATGGTGACAATTATTTGCTGACTGTGCTCCACTCGAACGAGAGAATCTCTCAAGGAAGATCTGTCGCCAGAAACCCTCCGAGTGGAGCAAGCTCAGTCCTCTGCTCGCGGATGAACAGACGATGAGCTCGGATATCGTCAGGAAAGCTGCGATCTGCACGTAGCAATCCAGTCCAATGTCAAGAATTGGGATGCTTTGCGTCAGCGCTTCGGTGACGGAGCTTGTAGCAGTCGCGCTGAGCTTCCTTGCTCCTCCGTCCCTTGGTAGATGCACGCACCCCGTCGACACAATCTGCTGCTGGATCCACCATGCTGACCAGATCACTGCCGCCGAGCAGAGCAAGATAACAAGGATCTGGCTTGTCGCCAAATGCTTCGGAAGAACGGACTTTGTGTGCGCATACAGCAATCCAGCAACCAGAGGTACTGAAGAGTATACCCAGATCGATGCAAACGCCAGATGCTTCTTCAGGGTCGACACCATCATGAACAGCTTCTCCTCCAACGGCAACTTGATCCCCAGCTCGCTTTTCAAATGCGAGGGCTCAGACGCCTGGAAAAAGAGAAGCTGCGCGGTAAAGCCCACGCTTCCAGTGAAAGTTCCTAGGTATTTTGTCGGCGCGTTTACACTCGTCACAGATAAGCTGGCGTCTTGGTTCCCCCACAAGTGGTAGCTGAAGAGCCCCCCGAGTAGCAACGTGAACGACCACAGCGCACATCCGAGCACAACGAACACGATGCCTCCACCGATGGTTTTCGCTTTCGTGCCATAATTTGACGAGGCAAACTTGTACGAGAGCGGGATCGACGAAAACAACGCGAGCACTGCGGAAACGGTCATTGGGAACACGGGAATGGATGGACCCCAGCGAAGCATGGCGAGATCGACGAGGACGAAGACTGCGCATCCTGAGAACCCCAGTAATCGGCCGACGAAGAACTGGTTTGCCAGATCTTCAGCTTTGAGGTTCTGCTCATGCTTCGTACTGGCATCCTTTCCTTGAATGCGCCCGCGATCACTTCGCTCCTCAGTTGGTCGGAACAGCGGGATGGAGTAGAGCAGAAGCGATTGCGGCACAATGTACAGCAATCCCGTGAGCAGATGGATTCCTGGGATCTTGAAGAACACTGAGCTCCAGTACATCGCTGTCATCGACAAAGCCCACGCAACCGAGACAACTGTCCACGCCGAGCCATGGATGGTGATGAACTGGATGCCGCCTCGAAATGGCTGGAACACCCTGTACGTCGCGTGCACTTTCGGGCCGAGAATACAGTGCGTGAATCCAATGCCGTAGCTTGACAAAAGGCAGCCGAACAGGTACAACACTTCTTCGGCACGCTGGAACGATGACCTTCTACTCCCCAAAATCTCCGCGCCGATAAAGAGACACAGCGACCCGACAACAACGAACAGATTTGACCCAGTGTGCCACCTCAGAGTCGTGTCTTGCATCAGCGCTTCCCAGTTTCTTGTCTGAGCACTCCCGCGTGGGTTCAGAGCTGCTTGGTTGCCTTGATTACTGAGCATGGATGGCTGGAAATACTGGATCGAAGATAATATCAAGGTTTGTGGTCCCACTGCAAAGATCCCCAGCAGGCTCAGCACTCCATATGGAATACTTTGTGACACCAACGTGAGCAACAGCGAGTCGAACAGGAGCTGCACACCGAATAACGCCCACCCCACGGCTTGTCGGATGACATAGCGGTCTCCTCCTTCAAACGGCTGCCATGGCTGAAACCGGGAATGCAGCTTCCGTCCGGAGAGATGGGAGACCGTTGACGCCAGCACAAACAGCGCCATCGCCAGCACAAGACAAAACGCCCGAATCGAAGGGAGCATCTGCTCTTGGAAATAGTCAACCAGGAAGTGAAAGAGCGTTGACGAAAGCGAGAGCAGCATCACCATCGTCACCTCGCCTTTGATCACATCGTACCAATATGAATACTGAGCTGCTTTTCCATCAGCGGTCTTGAGCTTTTCGGACGACTGGAAGTAGGGGAGGGACATCGAAATTGCTCCAGCGCTGCCTGTTCCAACGACCAGCACCAAACACGCCGCAACATCGCCGAACTTGCTGCTGTTCATGCACAAAATGATTGTAAGCGCCAGGTAAAAGCCGTACCATAGCCAGCCGATCGTCTGCAGGAACACGAATTTCGTGCCACCCTGAAATGGCTGCCACCACTGATACTCTAGCTTCGATCGCACACCGCCCATGTTGGAGATCGGTGCTGCGATCGCGAGAGACGACAAGCTGATAACCCAGCCAACTTTCTCGTGGGCGAGAAAGAACTTCATCATTCTTTCAGGCAGCACAACGATCTCTGCTCTTGAAGAGTACGAGAGACAGCCGACGCTGAGCGCACCGATGCACAGCAGACTGGCGACGTAGACTTCTGCTGGACACTTCCCTTTCTTGGCTCGCACTTGGCTTTTGACTGACAGTTTTTCATTAGATTCTTGATCATCTCCACACAAACTGCTCTCGTTCTTGATCGAGCTCCCATCAAAGTACTGGAGAGAAACGAGCAGCAGCACTTGAGACGTCATGCCCATCGCTCCGATCGCAGTTCCTGTCCCTTTCGAGCTTTGATAACCCGACTCGTCGTCAGCTTTGAAGAATACGTTCATGGCACCGCCGATCGTAAACGCAAACAGCTGCCAGCCGAGATACTGAAGCAGCAAAAATGTCCGCTCGCCTTCGAACGGCTGCCAAATGCGAAAGCCCGGGATGTCTGCACAACCATATAGCACGTGGATCACGAGCGCCGACACAATGAACTCGATGCATCCGAGCACGACCATCACCGGGGACTGTCCGAGATGCGAAAAGAGATCGTAGCAAATGAACATCAGTGAACCGGACGCTGACACGAGCAGACTCACGACCGCCTTGGTCGTCAGCGGGAACTGGAACGCAGGCTGATCGGTGTCCGCCACTTCGCGGAAGCACCCGATACTGAGGTTGAGCAGGATCTGCGCCATGAATCCCACGGCGCCGAGCAGCAAGTACTGTCCTTGGAACCACTTTGGCACCTGCGGGTTCGCGAGCACTACCACGGACCCCGTGAGCACGAACGTGTGGAAGCACCAGCCGAACGCCTGCATCCACACAAACTCAGCGCCGCCGCGGAACGGCTGCCACCACTGGAACTTCTTGGAGCGCAACGTCCCGGCGAGCAGCGTGAGCGGCCCGATCCACGCGAACGCGAGCGCGCCGATCGCAACAAGCAGCAGCACGCCTCTCGACGGCGCGCTCTGCTCTTCATGCACGATCTCCGCCGCGATGAACAGGAAGAACGCGACGACCGACAGCACGAGTGCGCACAGGCGGATCTCTTGGCTGTCGTGCTCCATGCTCTGGTCTCTTAATCTGAGTCTGTATCTGTCAGTGTCCGCTTTCTGGTGGTGGTGCCTTGCTGCCTGTTGCTGCAATTGTGATAGTGACGTGATGCAGTCAGAAAGATAGGGGCGGGATCTGGGGACGAATGAGGAGGTGGTGGTTGCAGTGTGAACAGACCCGCCTGCAATGATTGCTGCGGCTGCTGAGCGCTTCTAATAATAGAAATGCTGCTCGCCCGCACGCACGTTCGCCCATGCATGGAAGGATCGCCCAGTCAATCACTCGCTGCCTGTTCACAAAAGCGAAGAGGCAGAAAGAGTGTGAGGCTTCAGCCTGCGACATGAAACGAAACGACCGATGTTGCTTGATTACCACATGACAGTTTGGGCTGATGACACTTGCATACAATTGTCAGGTCTGAAATAGAAAGCCATTTTGGAGAAGAAGAAGGTCTGATGAAGGTTCAAACTTGCGGTTGAAGTCACCAGCTTTTGCTTTTGAAGCTCGTCTCGTGGTGCTAAGAGACGCGCTCTCCGCCAGCAAACACGGGAGCCCTCAATCCCATCGTTCATACCCGAAGGCCGGTTGCGTTGTGAGAACCATAGAGCGAGCTTCAGTGGCCAAGCGTCAGCGACCAAGCGTCAGCGACCAAGCGTCAGTGACCAAGCGTCTACGACAAGTCGATCCTGGTTGGTCGCACGTTCACAACGACGCATTTCCTTGTAGTACCTGGGACCTCAACATGCCTGCAGTCGCCAACCTGACGAGGAGAGAAAACAATGCGCGACGGATAGGTCCCCAACCTGAACTGAATCGCATGTGGCCACGCGGTTGCACGCAAAGCAACCTCGTGTGCACGTAGTAGTGCAGCTGTGTGGAAGTATAGTAGCAACATTAGTTGATAATACCAAAGCCTTTCAAGCTCGAACGAACGAAAGGAGCTCGAGCTCGAGCTCGCTCATGACCACGATGGAGATCCACGTGCTTTGCATCTTCATCGCGAGATATGTGAAAATTCGTTTCATAGCGGAGGGCAAAATGTGCAGGAGTTTCTTGCCTTAAACAAAGCTCATTCTAACGAGCAATGTACTGATATAAGATATGCATTATTCCGTTTAAGTGCGAGTTGAAGTTGTCGTTGCAACTTCAGCGCGGGCTTGTTGTTGATGCTGCTGGATCTCGCAGAGGCTTGCGCATTCCGCAATTTGCGCAAGAGCGACAACAAGTTGCATCCTCTCTCTCTCACACACAGCAGCTGGAAGAAGAAAGCAACAGGGATGCTTACCCAGCGCTTCACAAGCAGCAGCTACCTGGCGGACGCATGGATCCCGCACATATCGAAGCTCTGGAGTGCAGCTACAGACGAGAAGTGTCAGGCACCGGGCTCCGACGACTACCGCGAGTGGACGCTGACGCAGCTGAAGCGGGAGATTGCACAGCGCAAGCTCAGGATCGATCAGAAGAAGCGCAACAAGGACTCGTATGTGAAGCTGCTGCTTGCAAGCGACGGAGTGCAGCACTTAGCGTCTCAAGAAAGCAACGGGAGAAGCGTATGCCACATCGACAGCGTCGAGATCCAGCGGATTGTCAACCCAAAAACTGCTTCGCAAGAGATGCTGTCTTTCTCAGTCACACCAAGCACACAGCAACCCCAAGAGCGGCTAACTCCGCAAATGACTCAATCCAAGCACGTCACGCCAGTTGCATCTCCACAACAGTTCCAGGTGCAAAAGCAGTCTTCAGAACCAGTTGTATCCAAGCCACATCCGCAACCGCCACTTCCGCAAGCGGTTGCGGTAGTGCCAAATGAAGATGGCTTTGACAGCCCTGTTGAGCTGGTTACCGTCGAAGATAGTCACTGCTCGATTGTCCAGAAGCGAAAGCGCTTGGGTTCAGGCGAAGGCCTTTGGGGCACCGAAATGGACAAGAAGCAGCACGAGTACCTGCGCCACGAACTCGCTATCAAGGTCGCGAAAATTGACATTCAGACACGACGATTGGAATTAGAGTCGAAGCGCGACAAGCAATGCCAGGAGTTGCAGCAAGTGCAGCTGGAGCTCGCGCAAGAACAGCTCAAGCAGGCGAAGCTGAGTACACAAAAGATTCGGATCGAGTGGATGATCGAGCAAGCCTTGCACAAGAAGAGACTGCGGGATGCAGGAATATGCGAGCAAGACATTTCAGCAATTGTGTGAGGAGTTTTCGTAAGCAGTGACTGATGATTTTCGATGTTAGAATTTACGTTTTCTCTTATCACACAGGGCAGGTAGCAGTTTGATCGTCATTGCGTCTATCAGTGCGTGGATACAATTTACACTTTGAAGCTCTGTATTTCAGAAGCAAGACATTGAATTGTGCATATTAAGGTCACGTTATCCGGCGATGCTTGCTTGGTGGGACTGCAGAATACGACGAAGTCAGCGCAGCAGTACCTCTGTTTGAAGTTGAGCTAGCAGGCACCGCCGCTCCAGTATTGCCCGAAGAAGCCTTGTACGCTCGATCGATCAGCGTCTTGAGCCGCGTCTTCGCGATATTGGACAATTCGCCACTGGGTAAGACGATCTGCGATTGCATGGCTGCTGCCTCCGGTTTGAACAACTCGACAACTTGCTTGACAATCGCCTTGAAGCGCTCTTTCGGGAGTTTGCCGTCCCCCTGTTTGTACAGCGGATAGAGCTTCGCCTTTACGTACTCCACAGCTGGTCCAGTCCATCTATCACGATCAAGAACGAGAACACACACAAGGTCAGTTGATCAGTACAATTTGTCACCCTCCTATCCAGTAGCATGCGATATTTGTTAACATCCAACTCACGCCTCCTGCTTCCGACTCTTCTCTTTAGGGCGTCGAATGGGCTGCTTCTGCGCTGAAAATGCGCGAATCAGAGGCAAAACCTGTGCGTTACCAGCAGCAGCATCAGCTCTGGAAACTGGTCGAGACGCAGTCGGAGGTGATTGCAATGCCGGTTCAGGCGGCGGATTGATATTTCGCCATTTCTCGCTTGTTAAAATGGCTCGCTCTCTTAACTCCACACTGACGTCCGACAAATTCGCGATCTCATCCAGCACGCTTTGGAACTCTGGTACCTAGAGTCATAACAGTAAATTTGTTAACGGCCACTACTTCTACAGGATCACCCAGCCCAGCGTACCTCGATCAAGTCACTCTTTCGAATCGGAAGCGCTTCGGCGACTGTCAGTACTGCATCCAGGACTTGCTGGTGGGGCGACGGCGATGACGACAATGAGCTTCCGGACTCCTGTGGCCGCTGGATCCACTTGTAAAGAACTTCCAGGCAGCCCATATCGAGCACGACAACTTTTTCTCGGTCATTTAGACGCCCGAAGAACGTCTTCACGCGCGAGACCAGTCGCAACTTCGCTGTTTTCGGGATGAGAAGCGACACCGTCGACGCGTAGTTGTCACTTCCCACGGCGTCAACCATCAGCTTCGCCAGCTCTCGGTATTCTGGCGCCAAAGTTCGCGAGACGCGACTATTGGGTGCAGATTGAGGCGAGCTATCAGCTGAGCGACGATCCGATGCATTTGCCGCTGCTGTGAGTTCCTGTCGACTTGTATCGAAATCCCGCCACATCATGTCCACATTAGACACGGGTACTGTTGAACGGGACAGAACAAGATGTCTGTTGGCTGGAGTGGTAAGTGACAACTGGTTGTGGTCTCCTCTCGCATACATCAGCTCTGCTCTGCGATGGATCTGCTGGAGCTCCTGGGACATCCGCAGAGCATATGCAGCCGCGATGCCCCGAATGGGCCGCCCACTATCCGACTCGAGAGTTACTCGAGCAGCTGGTCGCCGAGCACGACCTCGAGTGCCTTCTTCGGCTCCTGAAGCGGTTCCACGTCCACGACGATTTCGGGTAGCGCTAGCTGTCCCAGAAGACCTGCCACTTAGCACGTTGGACATGAGGTGCGCTAGTCGTCTCGTTGTCCGACGTGACGATACCGTCGTCGCTGGTCGCTCGATGAAGTCGCTCGCTCTCGTGCCGCTGGCATGGCGAGTGCAATACCACGAGCTGCTCGGCACTTCACTAAGCCCGATGCAGTACGTGTGATTGGAGATCGGGCACCCTCGCGCTTCGCACATCAAGAGCACATGCTCGTCATCACCTCGTCCGCAGATCTCACAGTGCGCTTCGTTGACAAGGCGCAGCTGCGCTGCAATGTCGTGGTCTTGTGGATCGGGGCGGAACACTTGCTTGCAGTCCCCGATCTCTTCTTTGTGCATCACTTTCCCAGCCGCATCCACTCGCGTCACTTCGTTAAACTTCTTCTTGCAAAGCGGACACAGGTTCGTCACTTTCGACCACGCGACGATGCACTCAAAGTGGAACTTGTGCTCGCACACTCCAGCAAGAAACCCCTGGGTAGCGAGCTCCACAACATCCCGACAAATACAACACTGTGGAAAGAAAGTAACACATTCATTAGCACTGGGCAGCTCCAAGTGCAAGAGCAAGCAAGACAGACAACGAACCTCATCAGCTTCGACCTCTTCCACTGGCGCTTCTTCGTCCTCTCCATTCTCGTCACCGTCGCCATCCTCGGCATCGCGATCGTAGTCGTTGATTTCGATCACACTAACGGCGTCGGCATCTTCACCGGTTGGTCCGTGTGCTGTCGCTGCTGCTGTTGGGTGTGGCTCCGCGGGTGGTACATCTACAGGGTGCGCGTCGTCACTCTCCTCCGCCATCTTCAAGAGCTTTCGCCACCTCCGTCAGCATGGAAAGATGCGTACAACAGCGACGAACGTCAGACGCTGCCATGGCCCCATTTTAAGCCAATCCGAGAGCGTTATATTTGTAGGTGCAAGCGTACTCAGTAAATTCCATGTCGCAGGCTCAGCAATTCTTTCATAGAGCTGGGATGTTGAAAGGATCAACATTTGCGAGAAAAATTTAGTGTACGAATTGTGTGCGGTGAATGGGCTAAGTGCCAACGGGTGCTTCCCATTGCCCATGAATTTTAAAATGACTTTGATGCTATTGGATCCTCCATTAAATGACCAGTTGCACATTGGTCCTCGCTTTTATCAAGTTCTATATTGAACTCCTTGTGGGTCTCGAGCAAACGCCGCTTTTGCGTTTTCGTGGGCTCGGCTTCTCACATTCCATTCTGACACCGCGCGTACAAGTGAATCAAGAAGGTGGCCCGGAGGGCGTGGCCTGCCTCGCCCTCCCGCTCGGAATCGTGCGCTGGCCGTGCTAGGAGACGCGCGCTCTCCGCCAACAAGCAAGGCAACCCCTCAATCCTATCGCTCATACCTCCGAAGGCCAGTTGCGTCGTGAAAACCATCGAGCGAGCTTCAGCGACCAAGCGTCGATGACCAAGCGTCTGCGGCAAGAAGTCGATCCTGGTTGGTTGCAACTACGTGCACACGAGGTTGCTTTGCGTGCAACCGCGTGGCCACATGCGATTCAGTTCAGGTTGGGGACCTATCCGTCGCGCATTGTTTTCTCTCCTCGTCAGGTTGGCGACTGCAGGCATGTTGAGGTCCCAGGTACTACAAGGAAATGCGATGTTGTAAACGGCAGTGCAGCCGTGTGGAATTATTATTAACAACACTGTAATTTATACCAAAAACTGTAAGGAAATCTTGATATCGTTTGTACACTGCGCACTATATATGTCCACATATTCTATAAAGTAGGTTGTGGCAGCTCGAACATGCTGTTTCAGGGGACAAGGGAATCCTGTTCTCAAACCAAGGACAAGAAAGCACGACGGAAGGACGCTCTTTGCTGCTGCGTGAGCGCCACCTAGACCGCCCCCCATGACGACGTCACGCGGCTCCATGCCGCGGCTCGTATTGCTCTATATCAGCATCGCTCTTGCTGCTGCGCTCGCCGTCGTCCAAGCATCGCAAGCCCCGGTCTTCTGCACAGACGTTGGCATCGACTTGGAGTTCAAGAGCAGCAAGTCGGCAACAACAGCACCGCCTGATAACAACAGCGACAATGAGAATGTGGCAACGAGCTGTCTGCGGTACCCGACGATGAACGCCGTGGGTGACTACCTGGCAGCGAAGATGCCTACTTTTGCGCTCAGTGCGGTCGACTGCGTGCAGGAGTCACGTCGCGGCAACGATAATGACGTGGTGCTCTTTGCTGTGCTCTCCGTGTGCTCGCGCTCGAATATCGAGCACCAAGCGACCAATGAGCGCGCGTGGGACGTTGACGTCCGTGCGCAGATCGAGGAAGTGACGAAAGAAAGCAAGAAGAACGGCGTCAAGATGGCGAACAGCGCGCTCTGGTTTGCGCGCCAGGTGCTCCTGTCGCCGTCATACATGCTTCCGGACGGGAAAGGCATGCCGCGTTTCGAGTTCAAAGGCGCCAGGGTCTGGGTCGACGACTCAGAGCTCCTGAACGTGGAACTTGGTGTGCGCAATGCTGGCAAAGTACCGTTGCACCTGTATCGCGTGACACTGATCGAGTCCGTTGACGAAGCCACCAACCCACAAGCATCGCGTCCCACTGCGTTCGCGCTGCTGCAGTCCCCCGCTGTGGTGCATGCTGGCAAATCCGAGTCGGTGGTGTTCAAGTCGAGCACGTCGAGCCCCGTGGTGATCTCCAGTTCCAAGAGCTACGTCGTGTACATTTCGCACAGCGGCTTCCGTTCGCACCGCTTTGAAGGCGTGCTCGACGGTGATATGTTTGCATCCAAGACGCCAGTGCTGAGTAGCGCCGTTGAGAAGAGTGACGAGCTCTTTGGAGCTGTCGGGTCGCCGTCCTCACGTCTGGATCCGCTGCTCGGATCGTTCCCAATGGGAAGCTGGCGAGGTAAAGTGTTGATACTATTGCATTAGATGTACTTCAAGCTGTGAAACGTGGAGTCTCTAATGTCTTGTGTGCGCACCAATTTGTTCTGTGCAGTGTTCTCTGTTGGGATCGTCGCGGTTGTGGGATTTGCAGCAGTGTTGTACGCGCGAAGGCGGTCTCCGGGTGTGCAGTTGCGACGACTGTCCGAGTGTCTGCAGCGCTCGATGAAGCAAAGCGGCACTGACTCCACGACCAGCAGCCCGAGGAGATCTAGCCTCAAGGCAAAAGACAGCAGTGTTAGCGACTGGAAAAGCAAAAAATCGGATGCCAATGTGGGTATTGACAATGTGTTGGATCAAGAACTGGATGAGATGGAGAGCGACGGGTATGTGAAGGTTTTCAACATGAGGGGGTACGGTGTCGTCGTGCTGACTTTGTAGTATTGCTGGTGTTTATAAACAGGCTCATTCAATCACCAGTTCCTTCAAATGGACGCCAAGGCAAGCTGCGACAGTCTGCCACGCGAGAAAAGTAAGACAGTCCTGCGATTTACATGGAAGTGTCGGAGTCAATAACTCTGGTGGCTAACTTTGCTTTCATCACTGGGACAAATGTGATAGGATGCCTGCGATCCAGATGCAGTGGAAGCCCCCGCTTTCAACTTCGGGCAAGTTCCAAAAGCCGCTGGATCTAGACAGAGACGCGCGCCTTGACCCGAAGCGATTTGAGAACATGTGGGACGAGTATTTACAACGGTGAGCTATAATCTTACACGTCTATAAAGTTTGTTGCTAGTGTGCATAAATGCTGACTGTCTGTTGTTCTCTTCGCCCCCCCTACAGCTTCCAATCGAACGAGGTGCAAGGCGGTCGAGTGGATTCGACACTCTTGCTCAACAAGATGCAAGCGCGTGGGGTCACGTGCATGGCCAGCGGCACGGTCAGTGGCGTCGAGAAGTACGTGTTTTACGCCAAGCAGTGCGACTGCGAGTGGTTTTTCTTTCTAGTCGTGGACATCACACTCGCAACGAACTCGATGGGCGTCACGATCCGCACCAGCAGCGACGCGAGCGAGACGCACGTCGAGGATTTCGTCAAAATGGCCAAGACCACGCTACGAGAATCCGTTCGACAGGCGTTGCCGTAGCCAAATCCAATTTGCCCAGTTCCGCAAACCAATTTCAAAGGAGTAGAACCTAATTCACCACAGCAACAACAACAACAAAGCATGGTACCATAGATATATATTGTTGCTGTTATCTTTCAACTTCGCGTCATCGATCTTG
>JALBZD010000046.1:0-84908 GCA_038050675.1 Globisporangium cylindrosporum | reverse complement strand
CTTCAGCTCTCCCTGATGATGTCAACCTCCTCCTTTTTGCGCCACGACACGTCGACGTACCGCTCGACATACTCGACGTAGTTCTGCTTGATGTTGTTCTCGTACGTGGTGATCACGTCGGTCGAGAGGTATTCGATCACGGTTCTCATGTGTTCGTAGCTGAGCTCCTCCGAGATGTACGCCTTGTAGTGCTGCTCGTAGAAGTCCTTGAGCGTATCCATGATGACCTGCGACTCGGCGCTTAGAGGACTGTCCGTGGGAGGCGCCTTGCAGAGTACTTTCATCACTGAGGTCACGAACCGTCTGTCGAGCTTAGGCAGCTCGTCGCCCACGTCGCAACAGTGGAGTAGGTACACAGCTTGAGCAGTTGGAGCCGTGGATCATGATGCTGTTGGCCTGTAGTGCGGCGTCGGTTAGCTTCTCCGTGACGAGATTATTCTTGACGACGCTCCTGAGGCTCGTCTTGACGCTGAGATAGGTCGGTTTCGGTAGTGTAATGAGGGGTACAGGATCCGGCCTGCGGGGTACTTCCACATCACTTCCGGGTGGTGTGGTGGGTCCTGGTTGCTTAACTCTCAAAGGAATCCCTCACTTCAAATTCGATGTATAAATTAATCTCAATTTTTTTGCTTACTTGCATTACGAATGCGTGGGATTGGAGGGTTAAAACACGGGACAATCCGGGACAAAAGCGTTCTGTGAAGAGTTCTTTTCATAACAGTGCAGATTCGATAAAAAGACAGGACAGACAGCACCAAAGAGCAAGAAGAGAAGTTGGCGACGCATGGAGGTGCTGCGCGTGGACTTCAAGAGCCCTGAGGCGCTGGCGCTGGGCCAACGCTCGCACGCTACAAGAGGCGGCGACAGAAGCACTGCAGCAGGCGCCATGGAAGACGACAACGCGCCAGTGTGGTCCCGTCTCTTCCGCCACTTTACGATCCAAGGACCGCTCGCAAACCGACTGTTGGTGAGCGAGTCAAAGCGAGTTGGTGGCAATGACCAAGAGTATTAGTGGTGTTGGATATCTGACACTATGTGTGTTGCGTTATGCTCGTTGCGATGATGTTACTGCGTGTGCTTAGCCCAAGGTGAAGGCTGGCCGCCTGATGCTCGAGGTAGGGGTGATGCCCGAGTGGAAGCACTTTGAAGTGGCGCTCGCGGGCTCCAGCATCGCGGATCTCGGACTCTACTACTACGCGAGCAAGAGCGACGCGGCGCCGCTTGGCTGCATTCTGCTGCACAGCGCGCACATTGACGTGCTCGAAGAGGTGCTGATGGTCGTGACGACCGAGAAGACGTGGTTTCTGTGCGCAGAGCACGATCGCGAGGCGAGTGACTGGGCGGAAGCAATCTGCGCGACGATCGAGAAAGTGAGCCAGGGCGTCTTGCTCCAGGGCATCAGCTCCAAGCGACGGAGGCTCTCGAGCAATGTCTCGGCGGTGACGTTGAAGGAGATCCAGTCGCGAGAGCCGCGCACGCGTGTGGACGAGTTCCTCGAAGTGTTTGTCAAGTCGAACAGCGAAGATACCCGGATCCAAGCTGTGAAAGGCGCGCTGTCGTGGTCATGCATGCGAAATTTGGCGTGGAAGCTCTGGCTGGACTACTTGCCAGCGGACGTCCCGTTCTCCGAGTGGGCCCCGATTACGAGAGAGAAGCGCCAGAGTTACACTCTGCTGCGCAAGACCCACAGCATCTTCAGTAGTTCACTCAGCGGCGCTGAACGCGACGAGGTAACATTGGGTTTGGTTGTGTCTGCATAGCGGGACGTAGATTGGGCTGACAACGATGACGGTTGCAATTTGTTGTGTAGGACTTTATCACTGCGTGCGAGTCGTCGGAAGACAACCTCGTGTACGATATTTACAAGGACGTGCGGCGAACGCGAGGCTCGATGGCGTTCTTCCGTGAACCTTCCGTGCAGTGTATGCTCATTCGTGTGCTTTACACGTACTCGAACGCCCACCCAGAGATCTCGTACAACCAGGTAGGCACATACTCTAGGTCATGTCATTTTGTTCGGTCCGGTATTTAACCAATTCGACGGCGCTACAAACTCTGTAGGGAATGGGCGAACTGTTAGCGACAATCCTGTACTTGCTCTACGTCGAGCAGTGGCCGTCAAACATCCAAAAGAAATCATCGTCAGAAACTCGTACTTCCAGTAGCAAAACTGTGGATATGCGCGCGAGCATCTCGTCGTCGTCGTCGTTTGAGAAGCTGAGCGAAGAGAGCGACTCGGACGACGCATCGTACGTATACGTGGAGAGCTTCATCAACGTCCAGAACGATGACTCGTACCTCGATGAAGCCACTTTTGCAAAGCTCACGCCGTTTGCCGGCCACAGCTCTGGACGATACTCAGAGCAAGTGAAGATGTTTGTCAACAGCGTGATAACGCTTTTAAGAAGGCTTGCTAATTGCTATTACACCACTATGTGCACATTGCAGGTGTTGTCGTGAAGCAGCAGAAGAAATTGTTCGCGAGATGACCAGCGGCGAGTTCTTGGAGCACGACGCGTACCTGCTACTGGAGGAAGTGATGTTCAGGATGGCTGGCGCGTACTGCCCCGAGGCGCCGCCGCGGAAGAGCCCCAAGAAGCGTGGAGGAGGATCATCGCCACCAACCAGTTCTACGATCTCCTCGTATGTGCTTGGAGGTGAGACGATGTCGTCCCCGCTGTATGACCAGATGAACAGCATCCACAGCCACATTCTGAGCCGCTGCGACCCGCCTCTAGCGCGCCATTTGTCAAAGTTGGGGATCGAGCCGCAGATGTTTTCGCTCCGGTGGGTGCGTGTGTTGATGTCGCGTGAATTTGACATGGCGCAGGTGTGGCAGGTCTGGGACGCGATCTTCAGTCTCACACCCTGCGATTTCTCGTTCATCAATCTGCTTTGTGTCGCTGCGGTGCGTGAGTTCCGCGACGAGATCCTCGCGGTGGAAGACGCCACCAGTGTGCTGCTGTGCTTTCGCGACATCTCGGACAGGATTGAAGCAGATCGGCTTGTGGACAATGCGAGGGATCTCTATGAAGCGCTGATGATCGCTGCAGCTGTCGAGGCATCGAATCGACACGCTTACTGATCGATGGTGGTGACCAACAACTTGGAGGTCAGCACATACTCACTCACACAGTAGCCACTTTGAATGTAATGCACTACACCGAGGAGTGCAGGAGTGCAATCCCATCCAGCAAGGCCACAAAGAAAATGTAAACAGAGTCAAAACACGAAAGAACGAAAGAAAAAAAACCCCGACAGGTATGTGGAATCATTGGATCTCTTTGTGCGTTTGCATGTAGGCATTCAATACGAAGTCGTCTCTATTTCTTCTTGCCACCGCCGCCTTTTCCCTTTCTGCTGCCGCCTGCAGATTTGCGGCCGAGCAGGTTCTGCTGGCCCTTGGTCTGGAACGGCGCGCGCTTTGGCAGCGCTCTGGCGCTCGCCGAGGCCGCAGACGGAGAGCTCGACGGCTGCTTCCACTCGGTGCGCGGCAGGTCCGTGCGCACTTCGATCATCTTCTCTTCATCTGGGATCATCTTCTTGTGGGCGGACTACGTGAGTGCAACAGGAGCATCAAAGTCAGCCAAACTCAGTATCAGATCACCCCAAGAGCTATAGAGTGCACCGCTCAGGATGCCAGCAGCTACGTACAAAGTCGGTGCGGAAGGTGATCATGCTCTCGAGCTTCTTGCGGTTGTAGAATGTGCCCTTGACGTCCACAAGGTAGAAGGCGCGGTGGTTGGCAATCTTCATGATGATATTGTTCGTCATGTTGGGGTTCGCCGACACGAACGCCGCAGGCACGTCGATTGGTTTGCCAAGATCCTAAGCATTTCCACCAATATCCCACGGATGACAAGATCAGACTCAGACTTTCGCGTCAGTTATAAGAGATCGAGGGGATTGGGAGTTGGCTTACCCCAAAGAACTTGTGCGTCGTGATGCGCAGCTTGTCGCCGCCTCCGACGACCGAGATACGCGCCACCGCTCGCTAGATAACAACATACAGGTTGGTTAGATAGTTTCTATACGCTGCTATGTGTGTCAAGGTGTATCAGATCGTACGCGAGCGTGGAAACCGATGAGGAATGCCAGCATGATGCTCGAGCCAAAGCCGAGCGTCGAGCCAAAGTCGTTTGTGATCCACGAGAGCGTCGTTGGCTCACCCAGCGACTGTGGGAGCACTGTTGTATAGGAAGAAAAAGAAAAAGAAATGCACACATGACTGATTAGCACTATGCTGAGAGCAGAAATAAACCAGTCCAAAGCAGGAGACCGTCGATTTCAACTTACTCTCAGCCAAACTCTCCTCGTAACCCTTCAACCACGACCAGAACGCAATCTGTTGCCAGCAAGTTCAATACAAAGTGCGCATTAGAACAATTCATGCAACGCGGATAGCGTTATCCACGACAAGAGCCTTTCATACATGGGCCAGCGATCCAGCAGACAGGATTCCAAAGTAGCTCTACGCACATAACCACAATCACAGCAACACACAGTGAGTGATCCACATAGGTGTAACAGCGACTACAGCACTGCCACAGATCAGGTTTGCTTATACACACCTTGCGCGGGTACTCGTAGAGCAGGTCGCCGTTCTTCTTGTCGCCCTGCTCCGGCTGGTTCTTGAGCACCGAGTCCCAGAGCTTTTCGTTCGTGAGCGGCTCTTCTTCCTCTTTCGTCTTCTTGTCCGCAGCGGTCGCCTTCGCATCCACAGGTCTAAGCAACGCAAGACACACAATACACACAGGCAGATGCACACACGTTAGCATAAGTGCATTGTATCATAGGATACTACAGGGTATCAAACAGCGCTAGCTCAAGCGCCAATGAGCTTTTTCAAAATGATTGCGCGCCTTGCCAAGGACGTACGCTGAGCTGAAGCTTCGCCACAGCAGCGTCTGCTGTTGCAGCAGCAAAGAGCGACCAGTGGCTCTGTTGGTTCCGAGCGCTACGCCGTGGAGCGCCATGCGCTGCAGCGCCAGCAGTCTCGCGCCGTTCACACTCGCTCGCAGCAGCACCATCGTCAGCTCTTGGCTTTGGCTTTGGCTTCTTCTGTCGTTGGCCAGTGCCGCTCGCTTGTTTTTGACGCGCAACATGCGACTTGGCATGAAGGTGACGCGAAGGTGGTGGTAAATGCAATTGGACCATTCGCACAACATTTATGTTGCTGCAACCTTCGCGTGACATTTGTTTGGAGTGTCCAGTCTTACGAGACATGTCCTTTCGGTGGACACAAAGCGCAGATTTTGGGAAAGCCGAATCAAAACCATAGCATATCCTATGTATCCTATGTTGTTGAGATATACCGCGCAACTAGGAATAGCTGATCAACGTAATCGAGACGGGAAGAAGGCGAGAAGGAAGGAACTACAACGTGCGAGAGGATCTACGCCAGAGATTTCTAACAGCGACGGTGCGAGTCAGTTGGGGAATGGAACTCGGATCCACACGCCTCCACTTGATCGTCAATCAGCCCTTCAACGTAGCGCAGCGAGATCGCGTAGTCGCACGCTTTGTAAAGAGGCATCTATGTTCGTTGCCACCACTTCCGAGCTTCAAAGAGACACCCTTCCACGCGATTCTCACACAGGAACTCCACAACTCAAGGGTGTTCTCCAGAGCCGTTCAGGGTGTTTTCCGTGCACCCTTCGCTGTGATTCTCGTGTAAGAACTTCACGACGTTGAGATGTCCGTGTTCAGCAGCGGTGTCCATTGCAGCAGTTGTGCAGCCCTCCGATCGGTTTTCATGGAGAAACTTGACAATGTCCAGGTGTCCACCGGCAGCAGTTTTTTCCATCGCGTCGACTGTGCAGCCTTCATCCCAGTTCTCGTTCAAGAATTGAATGATGCCGAGGTCTCCATTTTCAGCAGCGCCATCCGTCGCAGCGGCTAAGCAGCCTTCAGTTCGGCTCTCATGGAGAAACTTGACGATGTACAGGAACCCCCCACATGTTGTACTGTCCATCGCTTGAGCCGTGCAACCTTCTGTGCATTCTCGTGGATAAACCTGACAACTTCCAAGCGGCCGCGATTCGCTGCCATGTTCATCGCATCAGTGATGCGCCCGTCCATGTGGCTTTCGTGGAGCGACTTGACGAGGTCCAGTTGACCTCCAGTTGCTGCAGTGTCGAACAGCTTTGCCTCGGGGGCACACACTCCTCTGTCATTGTGCAGCCAGTTGAAGATGTCCATGCGACCATTCTCAACCGCTCGCTCCACGACGAAGCTGTCGATGGACGTCAGGTAATGCAGATCGAGCCACTCGAAGTGTTCAGTCGAGGCGCATTCATGATCGAGAGCGTCTTAAACGCTGCCTGCGTCAACACCAGCAAGCGGAGGGAAATCTTCGTGCAACCACTGAGCGAGATCGAGATCTACCAGCCCGACTACATCACGAAGCAGCAGCAATAAGATGCGGTCTACGTCGCGGGTGATCAGCCACTTGACCATTTCGAACTGCTCTCTGCTCCAAGTTTCAGCGATGCTGTCTCTAAACGCGAGTTTGCCTGGAATCAAAGCCGCGTGCATGCTCTGACGCACTTGGTACAGCATCTCGAGCCCCTTCTAGGCGTTGTTGGCGATCGCAACGATAGGCAGTCGATTGTTCGCTTTCTTGAGCCAGAGGGGCTTCCTGGTTTCACCCCATGGCTACATTTTTTGACAAACTACCACTACGAATTTGAGCCAATAAAACCTTCTCCAACCATTAGATTCATTTTTTTAGCCAATGAAATGCAACTACTACAAAACCCACAGCTCTTTTGTCAATCACAACAAAAGCAGTATTGAGCAGCGAGAGAGAGCAATGCAGCGCCGCCCGCGTGAAGTACCGACGGACAGACCCTCGGCCGTGCAGACCTACGTGTGCGTATGAGCGCATTACTCTTACCCGCGCGATCGCATCTAGACACTCTCCTAACATGCACAACTGCTGTTGCTGTTACTGCTGCTCTGTGCCTGTCAGTCCAAAGGCGCTTCTGCGCGACAACGACTGCGACCGTCAGTCCGCCTCCTCACAGAGGCGATGGCTGCCGACGGGCAACCGACCCGACGCGTCCAAGCACCTGCTTGGTGGTCAAGCGAAGCATGTGGCGGCCCACACGCAGAAGTAAACTATCGTATTGCTCTATTGCGCATTGCACCTTGGAAGACTCAGTAGTATACTATTTGATGCTTTTGCTGCCACCGAATGCGACAGGGTCGAAGCCATCGAGTACTGCTCAGAGACGCAAGTGAAACAGCTCCATGCTCTTGAAGACGAGGTAGGGCAGCTTTAGCACCAACGCAGCGCCGTTGCTCTACAGTCTTTGTTGTATAGTATGTCCTATTGCTAATGTTGCGTAGTACTGATGCGAATCTGCTCTGTTGTGGTTGTGCGAAAAGGTGGAGTTCCTAGAATCCGAGGTATGCAGGTATCAGGCGTACCGCATGTGCTCTCCCATGGTCAAATATATCCAATGCTTGCTTATCTATGGATACTTACTTTGTGAGAGCAGATGGACAAGTTTGTGCTGGAGTTCTACGTGGCGGCCGCGACGTTTTCAGCGCAAGCCTCGGCTCAGAAAGCGTACGATCTTGTGTCATTTCTGAAGCTGCCATCACCAATGAGCTGATACAAATAGTACCGACACTGACATCGCTTACTCTCACTAAAATTGTCATCCTCAGACTTGTTCGGGCGCTGGTGGATGGATGAGACACCAAGCAAGAGGTTGGTGGTCTGTCTGTGGAAATCGCGCTTCATTTTTTTTCTTCAAGTGGCGTGTGAATGATTATAATATAATTTAGCGATGCTGTGTGTGTGAATGATAGTCCTCTCGGATGCTATTACCATGCGCATTTTGTTTCTGCTCTGCGCGTGTATGCATCTGTTGTCTTTGTACGTAGCCAGATTCACGGCTCTTGCCGACTTCTTCGTGGCACCGCCACCAGGAATTCATTTCGCGCCGTGGATGTGCGCTCGACTCTCGCGCAGATATCTTGGTAGTCTCGACGGCATTTCGCTCTCTGGTATCTCCCGATAGCCACACGCTGTGCGCTCTCCGAGCTTCCGCGTCAGTGGAGAAAAATCAAAATCAAAATCTGGAAAGCTCATCATGTAGAGCTCCATTTTCAGAAAATGTCTGGCGGTCGCGGTGGCAGGAATGAGCCGTGGCCGCGCGGCTCGTTCTGCTGAATGACGTACTGCAGCCGGTAATTCGTGAGTCGTAGCTGCTTCACTTGGCTCTGCAGCTCTTCGATCACGAGCTGCTGGTCCCGGATGTGCAGTTTGGACGTCTCCACTTCCGCCGCGGTCTGGCGGAGCGCGTGATTTTCTCGCTCGCTCGCCTCCAGGCGCGCGCGCACAGCGTGTATCTCCTGCTGCCACTGCTGCATCTGCGCCTCCTGCTCCTTCACGCGCCGCTCAAACTCCTGTCGCATCTGCTGCATCTCATACTGGTGCTGCTGCTGTTGCTGCTGCTGGATGAGTGCACTTCCATTTCCATTATGACTGTGTTGATACTGATGATGATGGCTCTGCTGGTTCTCTTCGACCTCGCGCTTCTCTTGCAGCTTGAGCGCGCCGAAGCGCTCGATCGCCGCGTCAAAGTCCATCGCGACGCTCTCAGCGGCCTCTCACTGCCACTCACTGCCACTGCGGCTTTGTTGGATAGATAGACTGACAGCAATAATGAGCCCACCCGTAGCCGCCTGTCACCGCCGGTCGCGTCGTCTTGCTTGTCACTCGCTCGTCAGTTACTGTTGCGTCGCTGGAGCTCTTTGGGTTTTGGCTGCCTCTTGGCCTTTCCAGCGCACTCACTCCGTTTGCTTTGGCGGTCGCTATTTCTGGTCCTGGCGCAGAAAGACCCGTTTTGGGTTTGGGTTTTTGAGTTGCAAGCCGTTATTGCCCAATCAGGACGCATTTTCACCTGTATTTAGCAACTGTAGTGATGAAGATTGCTGAATAGAGGGGTTGCAGAAAGGGGTGAAAAAGCTTGATTCAGTCGCACGGTGATTGGATTAAAAAAATAGATAATGATGTCTAATTGGTAGAAAAAAGAAAACATTCAGAATGGGTTCGACCATCACTCTGACTCAAATGATTGTGCGCTGCATGTCGCCGGATTGGATTCGAGTCAGATCAATAATGGATACACTATACTATGAACAGCAGCACCTGCACGCCCAACGCGAAGAGCTACACACCAAAATGCGCTTCGCAAGGCATACCTGTGAGGCCATTTGCCGCATTCGAACCCCCTTCCCCCTCCCGTGCATTCATATGTGGTTATGCAATAAATTATATTATTCTCTTAGTATACAGGTAGGTTTCTATGGGTCTCGCCCTTCATGGTGTACCATTCATCATCATCCACCATCCATCTTCCTTTTGCCACTGGGAGCTCTCTCTCTGTCGAGGAAGTCGCTTAGACAGAGGAGCTCCGATGCTTTGGTACGTTGCCGTTCTTGCTGGGTGATGAGAGCATTGTCGCTGGGAGCAGGTGATCCAGCACAGTCAGCTCCAGGTCTCCGTCATACCTGTCGTCAAAGCCGCCACTGTAGCGGACTACAGTCGTCGAGTCGTAGTCACGTTTCTCCATCGCGTTCACCTTCAAGAGCTGGCGCTGAAGCTCCTTCTTGATGTAGATCACGAAGAAGATCATCGTAGCGATCGTGAGCACGATCCCGACTGCAAAGAGCGTCATCTGAGCGCTCGACGAATTTGATGCTTCCGGTCCACCGACGCCCGAGTTGGAAGCAGACTGCGAGGCGGACAGTATCTCCTGGGTTTGGTAGCCGATCTGGGTCAGCAGGATTGTGAACGGCAGCGCAGTCACGAACGAGGAGACCATGAAGCGGTACGTCGACACGTCCGTGATCGCGAGTCCATACGACTTGACTGCGTACGGCAGGCTCGAGAGCTGGACGAGCAGCAGCGGCTTCCAGCTCTCGCTCTGCAGGATCGTCGAGATGACGCTGAACATGGGAAAGTTCGACTCGAGGTAGCCTCCGACGCGCTCTCGTCCGATCTTCTTGCCCAGCGCGAAGGTGATCAGCGCGCCGCCGGTTTTCCCGATCGTGTTTAGCAGAACGCCGTAGAAGACGCCGAAGACCGAGCCGCCGATGAGGTCGAACATAGACGACGGGATGCACAGCGGGGTCAGTAGCCAGTAGATCAGCGGGAACACAACACTACCAGCGACCTTGTTCTCCTGGATCCACTCCATGAGCTCCGCCGAGTACTCCTTGAGCGGCACCATGCACGCGAAGCTGTAGAGCATGTAGTTGACGACGACGAACACCACGCCGACCTTGAGCCAGCGCTTGAGCTTACTGGACCCCGTTAGACAGCCACGCGGCTTCTGCTTCTCCTGTTGGGACTTAGACTTCTTCGCGGCGACGGCGTCCGAGACCTCGACGATGACCTGCTGCTGCCCATTATTGAACTCCATCAGGACTCTGCTTGTGGAGCTCCTTGGTGCCACGGACTGCTTGGTGGCAGGCGAGAGAATCAGAATGACCTGACGGAGGAGTAGGATGAAATGGCGAATGATTGAATAAGGAAACCAAAATCGCCATCTCGCTCAGTTTGCTTGAGACTCTGGATCTTCTTTGGCTGATTGCGCCTATGGTTCAAGCTCACTCGATGATGATGATGATGACTCGTTCGGACTCTGCGACGTGCGCTACAAATAGCGACGCCATTCGATTCAAAGGCGGTCGATCGGTTTGCATATAATATCGGAGTATGTGTACATTTGCCTTTCTTATGATATGCTAAGAGCACTTTTTCTTCTTCAAGCTGTTGGACAACCAAAAATCCAGCATCTTGTCCTGCTTTGTTAAATAAAAATCATAAGAGCAGATACGGATGATCACCTCACCTTAATAAGAGAGGGATTGATTATCCACGTCCATGTTACAGTGGTGCTGCACAATCACATCTCTGCCACAATATCAACTCTATCTATCTATCTAATATGCACACTCTATCTCTATGGGTCTATGGGAGCGTAGTCTATTCTATACGATGTACATGCTGCCCGTGCGCGTCTTGGTGAGCTCGTTCTCCTCCGCGTGCATGGCGATTCGCGGCTCCGAGGGCTCGAGGGTGAGCAGGTACGTCTCCTCTTCGCTGCCGGAGCGGCACTCGCGCTTCTGCAACTCCTGCAGCTGCTTCTTGGTGTACATGACGAGAAACGTCATGGCTACGGCGGTCACGAGACTCCCACCGACGAGCATCATGAGCCTTCCGGAGCTCAGCTCGCTCTGACCCGACACGATCGACGCGATGTCGCTCGCCTGGTCGCCGATGTTCGCCCAGAGCACGGCGTGCGGCAGCCCGCCGACCGCGGAAGAGACCGCGAACCGCCAGGACGACACGCTCGTGATCGCGAGCCCGTAGCACTTGACAACGTTCGGGATGCTCGAGAGCTGGAAGAGTAGCAGCGGCTTCCAGGACGCGCCGTTGAGCACCTCGGCGAGCGCACGGAACGTCGGGAATTTGGCCGTGAGGTAGTCGCCGAGCACCTCCTTGCCGAGCTTGCGGCCCAGCAAGAACGTGAGCAGCGAGCCGCCGGTCTTGCCCACGAGGATCACCAGCAGCCCGTGCGTGACGCCGAAGAGTGACCCGGCGACCGCCTCGAGCACGGTCGACGGGACGCAGAGTGGGATCGCGGTCCAGAAAAAGAGGATCACGGCGAATGTGCCCAGGAACGGATGCGTCTTCACCCACGAGGATAGCGCCAGCACGTACAGCTTGACCGGCAGCAACGACAGCAGCAGCAGAGCCGTCACCAGCGCCGCCACCGCGAGCGCTGCCTTGAGAAGGAGCAGGCGTTTGCGCTCCCCCACGTCGTCATCGCCTCTTGGCTGTTGTGAGGAGGAGGGTGACACCTGCGCGTGGCTCGTGTGGACAGCGTCATCAGTGCAGCCACCGTCGCTGTTGTGTTGATGGTGGTAGAGTGGCAGCACCTCGTCACCGGCTTTCATGGCTCGCTCTTCCTCTTCTGCTCGGACGGCGGATGTGTGGAGAGTGAGTGAGACGTGTGGCGTTCTTCTTATGCAGGCGACTTATTATGGGCGGCCCGTCAGTGCGTCGTTTGTTCTGAGCCTGTATTATGGGATCAGACCACAAACCACTTGCTTTGATTATGCTCGCTTTAGGGTGTGATTGTGCTCCCCAAAGTGATAGATACACTGGGGCTGCAATTGCTATTGCGTCAACCAGAGACAAGCGGGTTCACAGAAAAACAAGAGGACAACCAACCAACCAACAAACACCAGCAAACCGCTTGACTCATAGTCAAGCGAGACTTATCTTAATTGCGCGAGCTCAGAACTAACCTCCTAGCGCTTCTTATCTCCTACGTTATTAATTAGAGGCGTTCATCTCTATCTTCTTATGAACCATCCGTACGCCGCCAGTAGCAGAATGACTGATCCTGAGTCAATGGACGACTGATTAGATATGACAAGAATCTCCAGCTAGCTATGCGGCGCTGGGCAGCATGGGCTCCAGCGTCGAGCGGCCGACCCAGAGCAGCACGGGGTCCTGGCGCACGAGCACGTACTTCTCGCTCTGGTCCTCGAAGCCCACGGCCTGCAGGAACTCGAGGCACTCCGGGAACCTGGACACCTGGGACTCGAAGACGCGGTTGGCCTTGCGGATCGACCGGAACTTCTCCTCCGACGGGTGCTGCACGATGTTCGAGAGGATCTTGTGCAACAGCGACACGGCCTTCGCCACGCTCTCGCCGCTGTAGCGAGTGCGGAGCTGGCGGATCGCGTGCAGGATGCGCTGTTCACGGTCACCTATGTATGTGATCAGAAGTGGCCAGGGGTTAGCTACGCTGATAATAACAAAACTAAGTGCAAATACATCAAACACCACTTACTTGGCTGGTAGCCTGGGGTTTTTTCAGCCTCCTCCATCTCGAAGTCTAGCGATGGAGTCTCCACTGGAGGTTGTGGAATGACTGGGATCTCGATCTCAGCTTCAGGTGCAGGCTCCTTCTCGTCTTCTTGTTGTGTTGAAGGTGGGGTTTCCATTTCCACGTCGACTGGTGGTCTGGTCTCAGTTTCGACGCTTTCTGAATGAGAAGTAGTAATAGGAACTGGACTTTTCTCTTCCGTTGCATCGTCTGCTGCTGTTGGCTCAGGTGTAGACGCTGACGTTGCAGCTGGCACTAACTGTGGGTGCATTGGCTTCTCTGTACGACTAGTCTCCTGGTTGAGAAGCAGTCGACTCGTGGACGTCCCGCCACCAAGCTTATGCCCGCCTCCCGAGCGAGAACCCGTGCTCCCAACATCATCGTCATCCTCGATGATCGCGATGCCAGATGATCCACCGACTGTGGCTCCTCCTGTGTTTGTCCAGTCGAGCTCGCCGCATTCCTTCTCGACTTGTCGCATCAGCGTGTAGAACTTGGAATCGTGCTCCGAGTGAACCTATATAGCCCCACATCATGCAAGTTAGAAGGGCCAGCTCAAGTTAAAACAAGCAAGTTACACAGCGCGAAGCACGTACGTTGTGAGTGAGCTCGTGAAACAGCACCTTCTTGACACTATGGACATGATTAAACGATGAGCACAATGATGTTAAAGTTTGGCAATAACAGAAGCGAATCAACCCCCATTCGAACATGTCTTGGACATGACGTACCTCAAATACTTTCGGAATCCAAGCAGGTCATCGGTTCGCAGTCGCAGCAAGATCTTTTGTCCTTTGTTCTGGTTCAAGCCGAGCACGCAGACTGGGTCCACGCCGACTTTGCCATCGGGATACATCTCGGCAAGTGTGCCCACAGTCCATCTACCGAAAGAAAAGAGACAGTAGCCCACTCATTAATTAGCACCAATGCAACTATCCTGGAGAAGATTAACACTACCGAGAGCGAAATACGTACTTGTGCTTGTCCATGACAGCGAGGATGCCACGGTCATTGGCGAGTCGCTCCAGGATCTCTCTCGCTCGATGTCTATCTGAGAAATTCGGGAGCTCTTCGATCGCGTGGAAGCGGTAGTCTGTGGACACAGCGTCTCGGATGGTCACCATTTCGTTCCGCTTCGCAATGCTCACCACACGCCGATTCGCTCTACATACAAGTACATACGCAATCAATACGATCCCAACCCATCAGTCTCTCGCACTTTCCGTCCTCATCACAACCACACACGTGGATGGACTCACCGCTTCCTCTGCTCTGCTTCGACGCTCTCCTGGGTCTGCTTCATGCTATCGATCTGCGAGATAGACGCACCCGCCATCACGTACAGCTTGGCTTCATGCGTGTCGTCACAGACATCTGCGAACAAGCGCGTATACGGCGACGCTGCATCACTCGTATCGATCTTCTTCTTTTTCTGGAACAGGCGCTGCGCGTCCTGCGGCACGTGGAGCTCGTCTGCGAGCAACTGCTGTACCTGCGCGAGCGTGGTGTCGGCGCCTTGTGGCAGTGAGAATGCATAGGCCTTGCCTTTGAACAGCACGTGCAGTGTCTCCATCTCTTTCTTGTCCGGTCGTAGCTCTTCGCAGCTTGTTGTCCACTTCAGTTATGATCGACTCGAAGAAAAGACTCGATGCCTTTCACTGACCTTCATTCTCACTTGTGCGTCTTACGCAATCTTCTTCATCTTCGTGATTGGCTGATATCCAAAATTTAATTAAAAACCAATCATAAAATGTTCTCGCTTGCATGGTGACATCATCACTTTTGCAAAGCCAATAGAATGAATGATGCGAATATTTTCTCTCAAGCGGAGTCAATGCATTATTTTAGGATGCCTGGATTCTCTAATTTAGGTAAGCTCGTTTGCACAGCAGAGCAAGGTGATTGGCGAAAATTTGATGTAGCTAATCAATTTCCTTGGAATGAAGAAAGAAATTGATTGGCCGAGCGCGCAGTGTCTATTTTTCATATAAACTGCAAGTGATTTTGGATACACCCAATCTTGTAGTTTGGGTGCTTCAAGTCTACTTGGTGTTTGTATAAAATTTGGATAGCGCTGCATATATAAGGACACTCGAATGAAGGATCATCGATTAAGAACTTATGTTGTTAAGAACGTCGTTAGGAACCTCTTCGATATGAACGCCGGTACGAACGCTTTCTCCAGTTCGATTCTGCATGAAACAGAGCCAAAAGCATCATCAAGAGAGAGAGAAAAGCAACGCCGGCAAGGACAGCGATGGTGTCGGACGCAGTGCTGCTGCTGATCGCGCTCACGGGGCTCAGCGCCACGATCCTCCTCGTGCTCTTCTTCGCAGGCTACTTCCGTGGCTCAAGGGTGGTGCGTCTTTGTCTGCTACGTGATCGCCCTATGCGAGCTCTCACATCAACCAACTGCTGTTATCATTTGATGGTTTTGGTGGTGACATTTGTATCGTTTGATACTGTAGCGCATCGCGGACGCGGTAGATGATGGCGGCGACGAGGGCGTCGTGAAAGCGGGAGGGCGGCGAGCTGCTGGCGGCGGCGGTCTTGCTGCGCTGCGCAAACGCAAGGACAAGAAGAAAGCAGGCGGCGCAGAGCGCGAGGAGCCTGCTCAACAACAACAGGAGGCAGCGGCAGCGGCTGCAGCTGTTCGTGCCGCAGATGTGGAGGACCACGACGGAGACGCTGAGAATGAGAATGAAAACGACGAAGGACTCGTGGAACCGTGAGTGCACTACTGCGATATGGTGTATGCATGGCGAGCATGCTTCTCTTACGATTGTTTATCTTCACGTGTTGCTGCTGTTATATGCAGACGTGCACTGACGAAGAGAGAGCTGCAAAAGGAAATGAAGAAGCGCGAGCGTGAAGAGATGCGCCAGGTGTGTGTGATATGTGGAGTTGCTATTGTGTGGCAACTGATAACGGAGATTGACATCGAATGAACCATGTGTGCATGCCTACAGTTCGAAGAAGCGAGACGCGAAGAACTCAAGAAGAAAAACCAGGCCAAAGAAGAGGTGGGTTGATACTCTGAATCCTGTATTTTTGCGCATCAGGTGGTGCTCATACGCTCACTTGCTTGAAATACACTTTGCTACAGGCGCTGCAAAAGAAGCGCGAAGACGACGCGAAGCTCGAGCAGGAGCGCGAGGCCGAGGAGAAGCGCGTGAAGGAGGAGAAGGAGAAAAAGGAGCAGGAGGAGTTTGACAAGTGGAAGGACATGTTCGTGGTTGAGGAAGAAGGCTCCAAGATGGCCGAGGACAGCGAAGAGTCCCAGAGTCTCCTACAACAATTTGTCGACTACATCAAGGTACGTTCATCCAGCACATTAGAGTTAGAGGTTGTGGCTGGCTTACTGACTGAGATTTTGTTTGTAGAAGCACAAGGTCGTGCTGCTGGAAGACCTGGCGTCCGAGTTCAGCCTGACGACGCAGGACGCGATCCAGCGCGTCGAGGCGCTGCAGGCGTCGAATCGCATCACAGGCATCATCGACGACCGCGGCAAGTTCATTTATATCACGGAGGACGAGATGGAGAAAGTGGTCAAGTACATCCAGCGCAAGGGCCGCATGAGCCTCTCAGAGCTCTCGAAGGAGTGCAACAAGCTGATTCGTCTCGAGGGCGACGTCGATGCAAGTTGCAGTGGAGACGCGGTGCTCTCGGTCGACTGGCTCAACGAGGAAGCGGAGATCGGAGGAGACGACCAAGAAACGAAAGAGGCGAGTTCCTAAAGGTGAAGAAAATGGTCGAACTTTGGCTTTTTCAAACAACACAAAAATGGCCAGTTGGGAAGAGTGTGCCTTTAACCATGTAACTCGAGTGTGATGAGTGTGATGATGCGTGTGATGGATAGATAGATATATTAGAATGCGTTGTGCTGGTTGAGTTCCTTACGCGCTGTTTCTGTCTTGGCTGACGTAGCCATCGTTTTCATAACTTAGGCGTCAAAGTACCACTGCGCTGTCTTCCGTCTGTAGGACGCCGGCGGTGCGTTGTTCGCGAACTGCACCGCGCGCTCCTTGTGCTGCTTCTCCGCGAGCTGCATGCGCTTGAGCTCGAGGTACTCGGCTTGGCGCTTCTGCTCGTCCGCGAGGCGGCGCTCGTCCAGCTGACGCACGAGGTCCGACTGGTTGCGCTTGAGCTCCTCGCGCCGCTCTTCCTGCTCGCGGAGCTCCTTCTGGAGAGCCTCCTCGGTCTCGCGCTTGAGCTGCGCCATGTACGCGGCGTCGTCCTGCTTTTGCTGGACCTTGTTCTTCTGCTTCATCTCTGTCTGGTTGCTGCGCGAGATAAGCACCTGGCGGAGTAGCTCCTGGCGCGCGGCTTCTTCGGCGTTGTGCTGCGCGTCGCGCTTCGCCCAGACCTGGTCCTCCATGTCTTTGCGAATTTTGTCCAGGTACGTCAGGTCCTCGGCCTCAGTCTCCATCTGCCGACGGAGCATGCGCTGGAACTCAAGCTGCTCCTGCTTGAACCGCTCCTGCTGCTCGCGCTCTCTCCGCTGCGCGTCAGCTTCTTGCGAGAGCGCGAGCTCCAGCAGCCGCATGTCGTACTGCTTCTCCCGCTCGGTGGCGTACCGACTCGCTTCGACGCGCTCCTGGTTGAACTTCTTCACGTCCATTGCGCGCTGTGTGGGTGGTGACAACAAGGTTAGTCAGTCGTGACGGGAGCTAATTCTATATACAAATTCAACAAATGACGCACCGCGATCTCGTTCTGTTTGTTCTGGAACTCGAGCTCTTCTTCGACCTGGCGCAGGCGATGCCACTCGTCCAGCAGCGCCCGGTCCTCCGCTTTCTTGTGCTCCTCCACTTCGCTGCGGTTTTTCCGGAACAAGTCGACTTGCAGGTCCAGGATCATCTTGACCTCTTCGTTGCGCTTGATCGCCATCTCGCGGTCCAAATGATCGCGCTCCTCTTTCTTCAGCCGGTCTTCCTCCCAGAGCTGCGCCATCCGCGCCTCAAACAGTTTCTATTGTAGTTGGAAGAGAGAGAGATATGCAAGATGTCAGAACAGACACGCATTACCAGCCTGTGATAATGACTCCATATGAGGACCAACCTCTTCTTCTTCGAGGCGCTTACGCTCGTCTAGCTGCTTGTCGCGATCCTGAAGCACCACTTTCTGCACTTTGCGCGAGTCCTCCACCCGGCAGTCGTCACAGGACTCACTACGTAAAGAACAAACAAACAAACATAACCCATAGAGTGTCAGCATAGGGCCATGATGACCCAAGAGCTCACTGTGTCTCCAGCAAGCATGAAGTTACATACCGGTACTGCTGCATGCGCTTTTCTTCGACGATCGCTCGCCGCTCTCGCTCGCGACGCTCCTTGAGCTCCAGCGCTCGCTGAATCATTCTATACATCGCGGAGAATCATCATTGGAGCATAGATGTTGTGTATGAGCACCAACGTTATCTCTGACTACCTTTCGACGATTTCGTTTACTCACTTTTGCTTTCGATCCTCAGGTGTCTCCACGTTGGCGAGGCATTCTTCCTTCCACTCTTCTATCTCTCGGTTATAAAGCTCCGCCAGTCTGAACGCACAACAAACATGCAGATAGTTAGGATACTCAACACACCTCTTGCATGCCGATATGTAGTAAAAGTGCATTCGTCAAATGCTCCACAAACCTCAGTCGTCTACTGTGCAGCTGCGACTCGTGCTGATTCTTGAGTCGGTGCATCGTGCGCTGCACGTGCAAGCCCTCGGAGCGCACATGCAGCGTCTGCTCCCATTCGGCGCGCGAGTTGGCCTTGTCCAGTCCCTTGACACAGTCCATGTAGCTCGCGAGGTGCTCCTCTCGCTGGCGCCGCTTGAGGATCAGCAACTCGCCCACGCCGCGACCGCCCTGCCCTCCGGCGCGCGCGTTGAACGCGGCAGCCATGACGCAAGTAAAGGAAGGCTGCTGGTGGTCACGATACAAGAGCTCTCTCTCCGTCTATGGAGCTGGCGATCTCTGCGGATGATGAAGGTACTTGGCGCTGCGGTCTTCCTGAGGCGTCGTGTGTGCACGCGGAGGAGGGTAATCGCTCGTCCTTCGTTCTGGCTTGCCTGGAGCTCTTGCGAAAATGGCTCCATCTAAAATTAGAGAGCTTCAACGACGCTAAATTTGGTTGGCAAGTTTGATTGGTCAAAAAGTGGAACTCCTCTCTTAACTTGGTTTTTGTATGCACCTGGGATATTCTCTTTATATGTTATAGAAGCTCCCATTTCAAGGTGAGTTGACTATGAATCCAGGGATTTGCCTCTTTTAGAGAGGCTTCTGATTTATGGCCAATAGGTGATCACAATTGATTCTACTGGATATAAATGTTCAAACGCAGCCAGAAATAGACGTACCGTCTTGTAACATACCTCATACAGTACATGATCTTTTTGTTCTATCGGAATGGAGAACAGAATTCTCACTCGAGCGGGCTGAGTCGGGTCACTTGCTGTTTAGCATGTAGGCATTATTATTGACGTTTTCAGTTCTCGCGCGCGGCAAGTTCGTCCCGTTGCCCCACTGAGAACTGCTTCTGGAAGAGATGACTAGGACTGCCCAATTAACTCCTCGCTTTACAAGATTAGCAAATGGGAGCCACACATTATGAGCCATCATTCCATTCCTGGCCTCTGCACTATGACCATGGACATATTTCGTT
Organism: Globisporangium cylindrosporum; assembly: GCA_038050675.1. NCBI lineage: Eukaryota > Oomycota > Peronosporomycetes > Pythiales > Pythiaceae > Globisporangium > Globisporangium cylindrosporum. The sequence continues at coordinate 65,333 of JALBZD010000046.1, read as the reverse complement.
GGTCATCTGGTCCGCTGCTGCAAATTCTCAGCTGCAAACGACGCGTTAGTGCTCGGGGCTCTTCTGCTTTCCGCACAAAGCGTCGAAAGAGTAAATTTTGTTCGCGGATGATGAGAGGAGGGTGGTAAGCAAGCAGCAGCCGCTACAACAAGCAACAACAGCGACGTGTATTTTACACAACTGCTACGCGCAAGGTTGAACAACCAGAAAACTACCAACAAAATAAAGCTAGGCTACCAACACAACACCAACAGCCGCACTTTCGTTTTTGCGTCTTTTCGTGCTTCGGAGAAGAGCACAAAGAACCGAAAATGCTGCACGCGTTTACTGTTTAGCCGGCATTATTGGTGTCGTTTGCTCACGCCGATTATGTGAGCGATTGCCAGTTGAAAATCTCGCTAAACAGCACACACTGGCGAAGCTTACGCCTGCGTTAGCGGCGCCATTGTCATCATCCGCTTAGTCTAACAAACAAGCAAATCGCAAGCGCAAAGTAGCAAACACGCAAACAAGCACAACCTGGCAAGCAAGTTGTTGTTGCTACTCAACAACAACAAGCCAGTCAGTTCGTTCAAACCAAAGGCGTCAGGCTCTTCCACCGCGGGATTAATCAACGCAAAGAGGCGGAAAGGACTGTATGTTGCGGCCAAATCCAAAATCTCTACGGTCCAACTTTTCACGCAGGATAGATAGGATCTGAGGATAACCTGTGATGTGAGGGGTCGCGCGCAATGGAGCGGGATTTAGGAGTCGGTTCAAGAAGAGGGTTGGAACCGAAAAGGAGGGTTGGCCGATACAAGCAATACTGCAACAACTTTGGGAGCGGCTTTGCGGTAGCGCTGGTTGACAAGCCAATTGATCTGGAACCCTCCGGTGGTTCTCATTTCTGATTCTACAACAGTCACTTTGGAACTGGTGTTCCAAGATGCAGCACCACTTGTTTGTTTGGCTTGCTTGCACTTGTTGCCCAGCGCTCGAAAGCATGGCTTGTGTCCGAGGCGTCACGTCAGACTCCGACGTTTCGCTTTTTCGAACGAAAGAGCTCGAAGATTTTGAAGCGCACACCTCAACTCAACTCAACGTCTGAGGTCATGGCGTTCGCCTTTTGCTTCTTCAACAAATGCTTGCAGTTCCATCATGATCCAAAACAAAGCACCTACTTGCTTTTGTGAATTCATTCATCGCATCACATTAGAGCTTGCGTTCTATTTGAAACGAGCGTCGACTCATATTGTATTGTAGTCAGACCTGAGTGGGAGGGGGCTATCCTCTTGTAGCTAGGTACAAGGGGACAAGTCAACATTTCTTATTGGAGATACAGGCTCCTCACATGATGAACCCGTTCTCCGAACGCAAACTGGTGTTCTTGGAAAGCCAGTCCACAGTAGCAGTTCCAGTATGTTCTGTGATTGGCAAAAAAGGTATGTAGTCAGTCGAAGCTCTCTATCCAGGATATATCTTTCGCACTGGTACTGACTGTACTGTACGACAATCGATCTCCAGTCGGTCTGATCGAAATGGAATTGGGACGGAAATGGTCCAGAGTGGCGTTGTCGCTGCTCTCTTTGAGTTCACTGCTATTCATTCGTGTGCAGGCTGTTGTGTTGCTTGAATGGGGCTCGTTTCTGGGTTCTTGCCAATGTAGATAACTTTGAAGACCCGCTCTCTTTTCTTCGCTCTCTCTTGGCGAGTGACGCCATTGCGGTCCAGAAAATGACTCGCTTTTTGTATAGGGCGGCGCATTTCTTATTTGAAAGTGCAGGCGTAACTCACGGTTGTGTGTGTGTGAGTGGAGTAAGAGTTGAGACTGTCACGCCTCAAGTGCACAAGCTACAGGCGCGCGCCTTGGTGGGTTTAACAACTGCAGTAGCAGCGGTCTCGGTCTCAGTCGCGTTCTCCCATTTGGTGTTCAAGCAATTGAAATCAATTAGAACCCTTCTGCTAAATTTTGACAGAGGTCTCAACAATCGGTCGGATTCTTCAAGAACGCGGGGGGGGGGGGGGGGGCTGTTCGTCGAAATGCTATCGAGTATCGGATAGAGCACATGGTTGCAAGATACGATGAAGAACCATCGCTACTGGGAGCTAGCTAGCTGGCTGAGGTGGTGGATCAAAAGGTGGACCCCTCTCACGACTGGTGTTATTTTAGAATTCAAAAGTTATATATCGCTTCTGGGTCGGAACAAACATTGCAGATGTGTTTTTCAAAGAGCAAATCCGAGCCAAAGTGTGTGCATTGAACTTTTGCTGCGCCCTTCAAAATGCCAAGCAGGACCATTTAACGCAAAAGCGCACAATTACGTAGCTGGTTGGTATTGAAAAGCTTCATACTTTATTAGATATCGATTTCTAGTGAAGTGGTGCCCGTTTATGGGCTATTGAGAGTGACCGCGTGCGGTCAGCAACTCTCTTTTTACTTGACTTTATACAAACATGCAACTCTGTATAATTGTCGACTTTAGTAAAAAAAATGTAAAAATACATTACTTATGCAGCTATGTCATTTCATTTGTTTTTGTATCTATTATGAAAGGTGACTCTCCGAGTTGCATGATCACTTCGTGGTGGCAGTTGGCTTCAATTTTCCTTGCCGCACCGTGCAGGGACGGGCCATGACGCGTGAACTCAATGTGACGATCGTCAATCAGATCGAGCGGGGTGGTTCACTTGTTCTTCTTTTTTTCTTTCACACACTTTCACAGACTTCGTTATGGGAACCGTGGCTCTCGCCTCATCCCAAAAGCCCATACATTTTGGCTCGTTTACCTGCCTACTACTACTCTAAAAAGTTGCTCATGTTCGGCCATTTTGGATTTCGGAAAGAGAGAGGGACATGTTTTAGATTTTCCAACGCATTCATAGTCCAGGCAAAGCCGAAGGGATTGATCACCAAGGCCCTTGGTGGTAGAAAATTCGGCCATCTGTCCGGCTTTGGATCTTCATGCCACCCGAATGAAGGCTTGCGAGCAGCGAGAGAGAGCGAAAGGGGGTTTGGGTGGGGATTCGGGTTTCGGGCTTTGGCCAAAGCCAAAGCCGACGCTCTATGCTGCTTTGTACTTTTGTTTGCTTTCCAGTTGTGTGTTTGCACAACTGAGCTTGACCCGCACATACAAACAGCCTGTTGTGTGCGCCTCACACATTCACATAGCTGTGACTTGCTAGTCAAGTGAACAGGACATGGTGTTGTGTGATTTTTGTGTCCTTCCCACCTTCTCTCTTCTTTTGATCCCAGGCTTCCCACGCAAAATTGTACTGTAGAGGCCAAACCAAATCTGCAAATCGCAGTTTTGTGTGCCGAACGAAGTGTGCGGAGAGAGCACCGCGTGAGTGAGTGAGCGTTGCGATCAAGTCAAACAAGAACAAACAAGAAAGCAGGAAGCAACGTGGCCAGTTGCGTTGCATTGCATTTGCATTGAGTTTCAAACCCACTTGTTGCACAAACACAAGAATGCTCAGCTTGCTGCGTCCTGGTGGATCTTATTCATTCATCGTATCAGAACCCCCGCCTGTAGTCTGAGCAAGAAGAACACCAAACAGCTGGCGGTGTGTACGCTCGCTCTTGGCCTGTTGGTGGGGCTTTTTGGTCAGGTTTCGCCTGTGTTGGATGGCCAGTCCGTGTCCGTCCCGCCCAGCTGATTGGGCCGGGACGAAACCGTCACTCCTGAAAATAAAATCGTGCCCCGTTGATGTGCTCCCGCTGATCGCTCCCTGACGTCCGTCCCCATCTCCTCTCCTCCGCGCTCTCTCTATCACTCGAGTCGCTCCAGCCTTTGGGCTTTTGAGCCCAAATGAGTGTGTCAGATAAGAACAAGAAAACACAAGAGAGAGACACAGATCCATCCGCAGATCCATCCGCAGACCCCCCCTCTCTCTCTCTCTCTCTCTCTTGTAGGGACCAACAAACAAACAGCTCTCGGCCTCTTGTCCGCGCGCAGCCCAGTCCGACTTCCGGCAAGAACGACAACCCAAGCCCAACAAGGTCTTGCTTTTCGTGCTTGCTTGCCCTCATTAGGCTGCTTGAGCCGTGGCCGACGCATCCTGTCGCTCACTGCCCCATCAATTAATTTCCACACGAGGGATCACTCGCAACCAGACAGACCAGATCAGCAGATCGTTCCCACCCGCCCGTGTCGTGACGCGCTTACATTTGGACGAGGCATCCGCGAGTAACAGTTGGACCGCGTCATTCCTCTCTCCATCTCTCTCTGAGTGTGTGAGAAGCCTCACCATCCGCAGTCCGCGCGCACCCATCCCATCCCCAGTCGCAGCCCGCACCCCGTCCGGCCAGCCGCGTCCGCGTGGAAAAACCATGTCCAGCGCGAGCTTCAGTAGCTCTCGGAGCGGCGGCGACGCGAACCCCAGCAGCTCTTCTTCCGGCAGCAAGCAACAGTCGTACTCGATGTTCCCGATCGTGGAGAAGACGTACCGCGTGCGGATCACCGAGGACATCGAGCGCGACCTCAAGTTCCTCGGTCAGTCGCGCGTCGACGCGCTCACGTCCAACTTCGACATGACGCTCGTCAAGGAGAAGGGCAACCTCAAGCTCTATGAGCTCGCCGAGAAGGAATTCTTCACGATGAAGGGTGTCACCACCGTCAACGCACCGCTTGAGGAGGTCATGGCGTTGCTCAAGATGGACTCAACCTCTAAGCTGCGCGAGGTCATGGGCGAGATCTTCGGCACGCTCTTCCTCGACGGCGTTGTGCTTTACAAGGCCCGCGAGACGCGCAAGAACGAGAGCCTGTCGGTCAACTGGACCGCGCTGCAGTCCTCCAAGCCTCACCTGCCGCACCGCGACTACGTGTTCCTGCGCTACGGCGACGTATTTGAGAAGAACGCGGACCACGGCAACTCGTACCACTCGAACGGCTCGGGACTGTACGTCGGCGCGTCCATCTGGGAGTCTATCGAGCTCGACGGCTGCGAACCGCTGCCATCCTCGCACAACGTCGTGCGATTGCGCATGCGCCGCTGCGGCATCGTCGTGGAAGAGACGAATTCCGAAGACGGGCTGCGCGTGTCGTTCTTTCTGTCCGAGGCGCACCCCGGACGTGCGACTGTGTCCACGCTCACGCGCGGTTGGATGACCAAGCTCGTGAGCTGCACCGAGGAGATCGCGAATGTGATCATCGCGCGCGCGCTGGCGTCGCAGAGTCTGCTGTCGAAGAACCAGTTCGTCAAGGACGGCGTCAACTGCTTCATCTGCATCAAGGCGTTCTCGATGTTCCGGCGCAAGCACCACTGTCGTGTGTGCGGCGACGTCGTATGCAGTAAGTGCTCGGAGGTGAAGAATTTGAAGCAGGGCGGCGTCAGCAAGGAGATCCGCGTCTGCCAGCAGTGCCGCAACAGCAGCACGGCGTCAATCCGCAGCTCCGGCAGCGACTCGCGCACGCTGCGCTCGGGTGCATCCAAGCCGAGCTTCTCCAACTACTCGGTGGCGTCCTCGGACGCCTCGCAGTCCTTCGACGAGGACACGTCCACGTACACGGGCTCGACATCCTCGAATGCGCAAACGATCCCGGAGAACTCGCTCTCGGACTCGAACAGCGAGTCGGCGCGCGTCAAGACGTATCCAACGACCATGCAGTCGCGCGCGAATGGCAGTGGCCGCGGCATCGGCCCTGAGCAGCCCAAGCTGCTCTCCAAGAAGACGAGCATGACGTCGTCCGATATGATCCTGCTTTCCAAGCAGGAGGCGCAGATGGGCAACGACATGATCCTACTGAGCAACAAGAACCGCGGCCTCGAGTCCTCGGGCTACTCGGAGTTCGGGCACTATGTGCACGATGGCGGCATGGCGAACAGCATGTCGCCCGAAGAGATGGCCGAGATGGAGCTCGCGTCCACGGTGCGCGAGAACACGCCGTTCAACTATGCGCTCAGCTACACAAGTCGCCAGGACTGGCCCAAGGCGCCGCTCCCGATGAACGAGGTCGCGCGCCTCAAAAAAGTGCGTGAGCTGCACTTGGCGGACCCGGGGCACCACTTCCAGGAGATGTGCGAGTACGCGGCGGCCGAGATGGGCTGCCAGATCGCGGGCGTCTGCTTCATCGGCGACAAGAGCGGCTTCTTGATGGCCAAGGTCGGGCTCGAGAAGCGCGAACTGCCGCGCAACGTGCTCTTCGACGCTCACACGATCATGTCGGACGAGCCGACGATCATCCTGGACGCCACAGAGGATGTACGCTTTGTGAACAACCCGCTTGTGCAGGAAGGCCAGGTGCGATTCTACGCCGGTTTCCCGATGATCACGTCCGACGGCCACGTGGTCGGCTCGTTCTGCGTGGCCGACCCATTCGCGCGTGAGGCGCTGAGCGGCGACAAGTACTTCTTCCTCAAGAACCTGGCAGACGTGGCGATCCGCGGTGTGGAGCAAAACACGGTGAACCAGATGACGGGCTTGGGGCCGACTTCCGCGACCACGGAGCTTGGCAGCTTCCAGGTGCCGCCGCCGCCGGCGATGAACATTGTCGAAGCGCACCAGACCATGCAGGAGCTCTTGAAGACCGCATATTCGACCCAGGTCCAGGTGCGTATGCAAGTGAATCCATTAACAAAGTAGATAGAACAACAGCAGCAGAGAAGCAGAGAAGCAAGTGGAGATCAGACGAAGAGACGAAGATCGAGACATTTGCAAGCAAGAAACACATGAAAACGCAACAAACAAGTTTAAGTTATGGGTTCAACAATCGACTTTGGAGCGAGCGTACGAGAGAGCGAAAAGACCAAGCCAAGCCACACCACGCGAGCCAGCATGCAGCCAAGCAGCACATGCGAGGATTCGCTGACACAAGAGACACGAGTTCCCCACTCAGAGAGACCGACCGCCACAAGAGGAGGAAGAACGATAATTCCTCCCCACGTTCATACATTTGTGTATACACCCTTTGATCTTCTCCTTCTGTTGCCTGAATGCGTTTGCCGGTGGTGTCTGTTGCAATCGACATGAATTGGTCTGTATCGTCATTGGTTGCCGGTGGTGTCTGTTAGTTGTTATCAATGTTCGAATACAATCTGCACTTGCAAGCGCATCGTCCACATGCATTAGCAGCACGACCTGTAGAGAGGAGCATTTGAATCACTTGAGCTCATGCACAGATATGCCGTTCTCTCTTTGTCCAGCTTGTGTCCTCTTCACATCTCTCTCCATTCCTCTCTTTATTACGATTAATCCAAGTTTTTTCTCCTTTTTCTGTATTTCTTTGTTGTCGGCGGCGCGTCCCATCGATCGGCTCATGCAGCAGCGTTCTCTCTCTCCTTCTCTCTCCTTTGCTTTCGCCTCTCCTGCTTCTTTACAGGTCGCGTCGTCTAGTTCTTGGCCTCCGAGAGGTCCCAGTCATCCTCGTCGTCGTCGTCGTCGATGCCGGCGTAGAAGTTGGCGAGTGAGTCCTCGATGGACGTGGTCTTCTTCTGCTGGCGCAGCGCGGTGCCCGATTCGAGTAGCGTGAGCAAGTGCACTTTCTGCTTCCACTGCATGAGCGTCTCCTCGAGCTCCATGTTGGCCTTGGTGATGAGCATGTCGACCACGCGCGGGTCCTTCACGTCCGCGTGCTTGCGGAAGAGCGCCTGCACGGCCAGACGCGCCTCGGCAGGCTCCATCGAGATGTCGTACAGCGTCAGCACGCGCGGCACCTGCTTGGTGATGTAGCGGTAGAGCGTCACCGCGGGGCTCGCCGCTCGGCCGGCCGCCTTCTCTCCTGCCACGCGCAACGCCATCTTGGTCTGCCTGTTGCTTTCGCCTTCTTGAGCTCTTCCTTCCGTTGGTGCGACCAGCAGCCCCCTTCACACTTTTTGTGGCTGGCAGGGCACCCTCAATGGGCAATGAGACCACCAGATTGAGCAACCAAGAGTTGGGAGTGTGAGTGAGTCCCTCAAGGGGAAACTTGCAAACTTAGATTGAGCAACCGGACTTTTGAGGAAAAGCAAGCTCTTCAGACAACATTGATAACGATGAGAGGTATTACATTCAGACCACATGCGGGGTTAGTTCATCGAGCAACATCATAAAACATTCAAACCAAATGTTGCTCAAATGTTGCCCGAGTTATGAAGAATATAATCGATAGTGTGCTGTACGAATTCTGAGACCTGCTTTTGCGATCTTTGCCTCCACAGCAAGGAATCTCTATCACCGCGATGAGCATGAAGGGGGTGATCTTCGTGCGTTCTGTGATCACAGCACCGTTTCCATTGGTTGATATATTATCATGAGTGAATGCTGGCTGCTATCATATCATGAGCGAATGCCTCCGTCGGTCTCGTTGTGTTATTTGCAAACCAGTACACTTGGCAAATGTACACTGCAAGCAAGACGTGCATGTATTTGGGACCAAAGCCAGCCGTTGGTTTTGATTTTATTCAGGTTCAGCTGATTTCAGGAGTGCTGATTTCAGATAAGAAACGGGATGAAGTGTACTCATCGGTTGTATCTTTTCACTTCAGCGTCATTCATTCCCATTGCGAGGAGCGTCTGTGAAGACCGCGGATTGTTTCTTCTGTCAATGCGTGCGTGCATGGTCGTATGATCTCTCTCCTCTGTGTTGGTTAGATCGACTGGATGGACACCCACCATCCGGCGACCAGACCGCTGAGGCTCTCCTCACTCTCGAATTCTCCATCACACGTCTCCCAAAGTACCATGATCGTCGTCCTCCGATCTCGATCGCTCAGATCCTTGCGGTTGCGCTCGCAGCCACGCTATCCAACGTCGCCTTCTCGTTCGCGGGCATGGTCGCGGCAAGATGCGAGTGGCAAAGCTGCTGGCACCAGTGCCTGGGCCAGAAGGAACTTCCCTACTGGGTCTCATCCTGGAACTGACCAAGAACATCCACCGCATCTACGATTTCCAGGTAAGTCGAGCACTAGCACTATCTGCGCACAGCCAGATTGCGATAAAGCAGGCTTGACCACCCATTTCCATGTTGCTTTTGTTTGCTATAATTTAGACAGAGCTGATCGTCAAGTACGGTGTGGTCCTGCTTTAGAAGTTCCACGTGAAGGTCAAGGAGGGCGAGCAACTCAAGGATCGAGGGTACAACCAAATCGAAGCTGACTTGTCACTGCACCCTGATTGGCCATTCACATTTGTTCTGATTGGCAAGCTCCATTTTGTTTGTTTGCTTGTTTGTGGTTGACGTGGATTGAGTGAATTCTGTGAGGGTTCACTGCACTGTGCACTGCAAAAAATATCATCTGTGCGATTACTTGTGTGCTTTGTAGAGCGGCGTGCAATCAATCACCACAGCCACAGTAGATCGGTGAGGAAATGAGAAATCAATATCCCGGAGCCTCCAGTCTGGACGGACAGCAAATGCGCGATGCTGATCATTTTCTTATTTTGTCTGAACGAGCTTCTCGATGTATCAGAACGCGAGAAGTGAGGAGTGAGAACTCATGGATCAACAGTCGTCGAGATCCGTTCAGTCGTACAGTGGGACTCGGCGAATAACTCACACCGCGCTTTTCCTGATAAAGTACTTGTTTCATGTTTGTGAAGCGTCCCAAAGCGCAAATTGGATCAACATGTATAAACTTGAGCAAGGACGTATAGATGTGGAGGAGGGGAGATGAGCGGATTTTATTCTTTATCATTAAAGACCACAAATCGCATAAAAACAATAACGAGGCAATGTTTCACACAGCTTTCATTTCCAGCAAAACCTGCTTTCCTACTGTTCGTCTTTTCCAAATATATACTCTATATGCACCCTCATCCCCTCTTCTTATGGTATTCAAAGTAAGGTGATGCAAGAACGAGATGCGCACATGATGTGTTGATGGAGGGAGGGACCGACCGACGGACGACACCTCGCTCACTCGCTCGTAGAGAGTGCGCGGAATGAAAAAGCAGGCACCCAGCCAGCCAAAGGTGTCGGTCGGATCGTCTGGACCCCGCGCTCGTTCCCTCTGTTCCTCTCCTTCTCTCTCTCTCGCCATCATTCCCTCTTTTCCAGGCGAGCACAAGCAGAGGAGCGCCGCCATCGTCAACAAGAAACAGCACACAGCAGCACAGCAGCTGGCTGGACGAGGAAAGGGACTTGGCTTGATCATCCGCTTCGCCCACATTACGCATCAGCAAGCAGCGGCACAACAGACAAGCAAGCGAGCCGACCAGAGCAGCGACTGTATTTCCATCTGTACACTCGCACGCGCGCACCCTATTCTTGCTTCTCTCTGCGGGTGTGACAGAGATAGAGCGAGAAAGCGCGTCGTCCTCAGTCCCGCATTCGACACTACACTAACAGACAGGTCCCGCCAGCCAGTCAGACAGACAGACAGACAGACAGCCGCGCCGCGTGCTTGCCGCTCTCGACTCGACTCGACATATAAAGCCAGCGAGCAGCAGAGATGAATATGAACATGAGCATGAGCACGACGGGCATGACCGCGGACGTGTCGTCGCGCGGCTACGGTGACCAGATCGCGGCGCACTATCGTGTGAAGGAGGCGCTGACGCCCGAGCTCGAGCTCAAGCTGGAGCAGGTTGGTGAGCAGCGCGTGTGCAAGCTCATCCGCTGGGTCAACGACGACGAGAATGCGGGCGCGAATGCCAACAGCACGCCGATGAAGCTCATGCAGGAGAAGGAGAACTACCGCATCTACGAGCAGCAGAACGAGCACGAGCGACTGCTGATCATGAAGGGCGTGCTGCTGCTGCAGAGCAGCAGCTGCGACGAGGTCATGGAGCTGCTCTCGGGAAAGAACGGCTCAGACGTGCAGGATTTCCTCTCGGACGTGTTCGCCGCGCAGTACGGCGACAGCGCGGTGCTCCACTACGTGGACATGGGTGGGCAGCACCACAGCCACCAGAACGACGCGAAGAGGAGCACGCGCTCGTCATCTGTGTCGTCGGCCACCGCACCGAGTTCGACGACCATGCTCTTCCAGTGGCTCGCGCTCAAGGACACGAGTCCGCAGCTGCCGCTGCGCGATTTCCTCTTCATGCGCTTCAACCAGACGTTCCCGTCCGAGGACCCGGCGTCCGTCCACAAGGTCGCGTACGGCGCGTCGATCTGGGAGTCGATCGAGATCCCGTCGTGCCGTCCAATCTTTGGCTCAACGCAGATGGCCCGCAAGCGCTTCAAGAACTGCGGGTACGTGGTCGAGAGCTCGGACGAGACGGACGCGACGCGCGTCACGTTCTTCATCACGGCCCCACTCGACCAAGCGACGCTGCAGAATGACCGTATGTGGCTCATGCGCATGGCCGGCTCCGTGCGCCTACTGCCGAGCGCGCTCGTGAGCCAGCGCATCAAGCTGAACCAGCTCGTGGACAAGTCCAAGTGGGACTCGCGCGACACGTGCGCACTCTGCACGTCATCGTTCAGTCTCATGAAGCGCGCGCATCACTGCCGCATCTGCGGCACGTCGGTCTGCTCCAAGTGCTGCTCGGTGCGGCGCGACCCGCGCGGCAAACACTCATCTGGCGGCATCCGCGTCTGTCTGTCTTGTCTGAACGGCGAGGATACGAGCGCGCTCTGGGGCGCGACCATGGGCAAGAAGCACCTGGGCAGTACGAGCACGAGCAGCAGCAGCATGTCCAACAGCAGCAGGTCGTACAACCAGCAGAGCCAACGGAATCGAGACAGCAACGCGAGCAAGGACTCGTGGAGTTCGCGTGATCTGGAGCGCTCGCGCACCTCGTACCAGAGCAGCGTGGACTCGTCGTTTAGCAGCTCATCGCGCTCGTTCGACGACCTCGCAGCGGACGCGGATGCCAGCGCGGCGCTCGCGAGTCTGCGCATCAAGCCGTCGATCATCGAAGACCGCGACGAAGACGACGTGCTGGCCAACACGTCGTACTCTTACCCACTGACGTTCAACAAGGGCACGCCGTGGCCCGACGCGCCGACCCCGGCCACGGAGGCGCAGCGTCTCGAGCGCATCCGCACGCTCAACCTGTCGCAGCAGTACGCCAAGTCGACGCTCAAGGAGCTGCTGGACCTGGCGCGCACGAGCATCAACTGTCCTGTGGCCACCGTCGCCGTCATCACTGCGTCGACATGTTTGCTCGTCACGTCCGTGGGCCTCGCCGGCGACCAACTGCCGCGTGACGTAGCGCTCGAGTCACACGTGATCATGTCGGGCGAGCCGTTCGTGATCCTGGACGCGCTCCAGGACGAGCGCTTCGCGCGCAACCCGCTGGTCAGCCAGCTGCACATCCGCTTCTACATTGGGCTGCCGCTCGTGACGCAAGAGGGCGTGGTGGTCGGCTCGCTCTCGCTGGGTGACGTCTCGCCGCGCGAGAAGGTCAAGGGCTCGGACCTGCGCTCGCTCAAGCGCATCGCGGCGCGCATCATGGACAAGATGGATTCGAGCAGTGCGAACAGCAACGGCTTCGGCAATAGCATGTACGGCGGCAGCAACGCGACAACATCAGCAGCAAACACCAGCAACGGCGCAGCGCCGATCGGAGGCATGCTGCTGCTATAGGAAGAAGAGGAATAGATCAGACCGCCACCCTCAAGGAGCGTCCACCACCAACCATCCTGTCGAAGCAGCCAGGAGCTCAGTATGTTTGTTGTCAGAGAGAAAGAGAGAAATATAACCTAATTTAGTGTCGAACGAGAGAAAAGGGAATGCGTACACACACTTGTATGTGAATGAAGTGGCTGTTTGTCTTCGCTGTTGTGGGTGGCTCTGTACACTCTTTGGCGTTGTTGCTGTGGTCCTGTAATCGTTCTCCTTGGTCATTCGAAATTGGTTCTTTCATCACACTAACTTTGGTTCGAACGTTACCCTCTGTCTCGCAGTCTCCCTCATAATGTCCTCGTTATTACGATCGCCGGCGCTTAAGCTTGGCAGGAGACCGCGACAGTTGCTGTTTCTTGCGCTTGCCAGCAGTGCCGCTCCAATCTGACTCATCGCCCGTGCTCACCTCATCATCATCGTCCTCATCTTCATCATCGTCTTGCTCTGCGCTGTCGCTGTCTGAGTTGTAGCTCTCTTCCTCTTCTTCGTCATCCGACACGGCATTCCGACGTGACATAGCCTTCGCCTTCCTTTTTGCTGGCGCCTTGAGCTTGGCTTTCTGGTTTTTGTTACTGCTGCTGGTGACTTGCTGCGGTTTGCCCTTTCTGGTCGGCTCGGGCTTGCCGCCGCCGATCGCGTCCAGTAGAAACTTGACAAAGTGCTCCTGCAGCTCCTTCACGACGTCGCCGATGAAGCCTTCCCACGTGTTGTATGTGATCGCGTTCGAGAGTGTCAGGTAGAGATCCTCCTACATACACAAACACATGCAAAAGAAAGTGGTTCACGTCAGTTCAGCCTAGTTTCAGGCAGCAGGTCAAGCCAAGTCAGCAGTCACGTACAAAGTACTCGGCAAAGTCCTGGTAGTCGTCGATCTTGTCCATCATGGTGCCAAAGTCCATCGGATGCGAGATGATGCTGAAGTAGTTTGGCGCCACCTGCTCCGTCACAGGGACCGCGAAGATATCGTTCTCGTCCAGCTGCGAGAGCGCCTCGTGGAAGTCGCGCAGCACCAGTTGCAGGTCTTCCTCGCACTGCTGCTCAAGGAGCTCACGCTGTGGGATCGTCAGCTTCTCCAGGAGGTCGTCGTAGTCCATGAGTCCGTCAACGCCAGCAATCGCAGCTGACAAGGATGTAGCTGCTGCTGGGGCGCGTGGCAGCTGGCGTCTTCGCTTCGCTGCTCTGCCTGGTGTATCGTTGCTGTTGGTGCTGGTCGTGCGAACGTGCGGTCCTCGTGCAGGCGACAGCGCCGAGTCCTGCTGACTTTTCGCAACTGCTCGCGGTATCCGTTCAGTTGAAGAAGGCGAGTTGAGCTGTTTCGAGATGTTGGACAGCACAGCCTTGACCTCGTCCGACTTGGAGCGCGGGCGGCCGCGGGTTGTGTTACTAGGTACATGCTCACCGTCCGCCTTGGTTTCTTCTTCAGTTGCTCTAGCAACAGCGGCGGCGGCAGCTGCAGCACTGGCAGCACTTCGGTTGATGCGACGCACAGGCGACGGCTGCGCAGAAGACGCTCGAGCCCGTGGACTTTCTGCAGCACTCTGTGCTGCAGGTACACCAGGCCCTGCTCTCGATCTGAGTGCCGTGCTCGCTGCTGGCGGTGGAGGCGGTGGTGCCACCATCGCTGCATCGTCTACATTGTCGATATTGTCATCATCTGGAAAGCCATCAACAAAATCGTTCGGAGGGTACGTGAACACTCGACAGTCGCCCTGTGGGTCCCAGTTCTCGCCACGCAGCAGCGAGGGAAAATGGCGAAGCACTTGCGACAATAGCGCCGAGTAGATGCTCCTCGAGTTCTGCGCAATGCTGCTCGTCGGCACGTTGTACGTCTCGCAGTTAATGTACAAGAGCTGCGCATCGGCGATGAACGCCTCGACCTGGCGGTAGTACCCGTTGCGCACGCGCAGCTGGATCTTGGTCAAGTCAATTGGGTTCGCGACCATGAGCACGTAGTCGAGGAAGCTGCTGTCCACTGGGTACAGGAAATCCCGCGAGATGCTCAGATTCATGATGGTGTCGATTTCCTGAAGCAGCACCGCGCGCTTGCCGCCCGTGATGCTCCGCGACCGGAACAACATTGTAGCTCGTCGCTCAAAGTCGCGCTGTCGCTTCTCCATGCGTCTGGGGGTACCTGCGACAGGCTCAATCTCCCACGGACTCACGTTCGTGCCATCCATTTCCTTGTCTTCCCAGTCCACCTGCACGCACTCCCAGGGCGACAGAATCTGTCGCTCCGAGTCAATGAACTTGGGGATCAGTCCAGTGATCGTACCGTAGGTGAAGCCGGCGGGCGTCTCCGATCCGTGCTCGTCCAGTTCGACAATCGGCATCTCTACGCGCTCACCGATCTGCCAGTTGCCGCGTACGCCCTTTTCGTACTCGTGGTCGAGCACCAAGAAGTTAGACACATCATGCGGATGGTACATGAACTGAAAGCCAAAGCGTTCGGATGCCACGACGTCGTTCGCTGGCTGCAAATGCGCGTCCACGCCCGTGAAAGACGCAAACGGCGATGAGTCCGAGTCAACGAGGAGATTGGCGCTCCCGCTGCTGTCCTCGTCTGCTTTCGTTTCTTCTTCTTCATTTTCATTGCTCCCAGTAGTTCGGTCCTCGAATGCTGCGCTCGGTGCAGCCAGCACTGCGAGTGATATCTCGCACTTAATCGAGCTGCAATTCGCATACTCGCTCAACGTCGGGAACACGTACCGCACGTCAACAACGCGGCATTTGAGCGCGAAGAACTTGCTGAAGCGCGTGATGAATGTTAGCTCGCGCACGGGGAACAAGCGTAAGTAGGTCTTGTGGCCCTGCGGAAAGTACGTCACATAATCTCCGACCTGGGGTACGTACGACTGCGTCGACGCCAGGCTGAGTTTTTGCAGCCAGTCACGGTGGAATGTGTGTCCGAAGCGCTTCGTAACCGGGTCGCTGTCTTCGTCGCCCCCCTGCTCTTTCCTCTCTTCCTCAGAGCGCATCGACTCGTGACTCGGACAATAGAACGCGATCTGGTTCATCGACCAGCCGCAGCTGATCGCACACTTCCAGTGGTACGATTTCGGACAAGAAGTCACAGTGCACCCAACCGTAGCTCCTCGCTTCTTACACCCCACACAGATCAACGAGCGGCCGCGCCGGATCTCCTTGGTCACGTTGTACCACTTGCCACCTCGGTTAAAGCACAGAGGCGACGCGATCGCGCACTGGTCGTGCACAAAGAGCCGCTGAGCTCCGTTGATAAGCGGGTTGACGCCCATGCTGTCTCCTGGCAGCTTGAGCACACCACCGTCGTCTCCGCCATGACAGAAAGCGCACGGGATGAGCGCTTCGTCCCCGTTTTCAGTGACTGCATTATCTCTCGTGGTCCCCAATTGAAGGCGCTTGGATTCGAGCAACTGCTCATACGTGGTAGTGCGATCAAACTTGTCCAGTTGGTTGTCACCCATGATGAACCCGTCGTTCGTCTCGACGACCACTTCACCTTGGTCGTCAATCGAGTTGTCTCGTCCTCGTCCATCAAAGTATGGACTTCGGCGGGTTTCTTGATCGCCATCGGTTGTATTGTGATCACTGCGATTCCTACGATTATCATTCGACGCATCGGATTCCTCGTCACTCTCAACAACACGACGTCGCCGCGCGTTCACGGTAATTGAGTTTCTGCGCGTGCGTCTTCGTGGCAACACGCGACCTTCACCATCATCGCTTTCGTCACCACCTGCTTCGTCGTCACGCGGACTCTCTTGGAGCCGTCGACCGCCACGGCGAGGGAAAACCACGGCACGGCCAGTGGCTGACGATTGAGAAGCTGCCGCGCGAGCTCGTCGCCGCCTATGGAAATGTGGCGATTCCTCATCGTCGCCACGATCACTCAAGAGATCGTCTTCATCTTCGTCGTCGTCATCGTCGTCGTCGTCGTCGTCGTCGTCATCGTCATCGTCATCATCTTCGTCCTCGTCTTCGTCGTCGCCATTGTTCCGACTGCCCGTCGGCGCTTGGAAATCCTCGTCGCTGTGATCATCTTCGCTGGAAATCTCAATGTTCAAGATTGACGTGTCGCGCTCCTCGAGCGAATTGTTGCTTCGACGTCTCGCGCTGGCATTGTGGCGACGACGAAGTTCCGATATTGCGACAGGCGCGCCGTTCAATCTGTACGACGACGTTGCGAGCAGTGCGTTGTCTCCTCTTCCTCCCAATCTATCTGAGCTCAAGAATGACCGCGGGTTGTAGATCACGCTTGGGAATTCCTCGCACTCAGAGCGATCATCCTGTGCATGGTGCACGCGGCACTTGATCTCAGACTCGATCGCTTGCTGGATGCGCAATCGTCGGTTCTCTTCGTACTGCTCGGGGGTGAAATTGTTCACACCACCTCGTATAATCACATGTGGCGGCTGGTGCGGATACTCGATCTGGTAAATGTCGACCAGCGGTCCTGGCTCCATCATGCTTGGGATCTGCTGTGTCTCGCGGTCCAGGACATTGAAGTTCCGATCCGTGATGAGCGCTGCGTAGTCGCTCTGGAAGTACTGCTGCACGGGCGTCGCGGCGTACTGCTCGCCCGAGCCAGTGCCGAAGATCAAGAGCCGTCCAATGCGGTCGGTGAAGCAAAAGCCGTTCCCATTCGGAATGAAGCCACCGTCGAGCATAGGTACGAGCTCCAAGTCCGGCGACATGTTGATAAACGACTTGAGCATCTTGCCAGTCGAGATGTCCCACAAGAAGATCCGGCCATCGTAGCCCGCAGTGACAACGATGCGCCAGTCTGTAGGGTGGACGTCCATGACGAAGACCGCATTCGTGTGTCCGTTCTGCTTCTCCTTGTCGACCGCCGCGAGCGTCATGACCAACTTCCCCGTCAGGGGGTCCCACACACGCACACGCTGCTTCCAGTCTGCGTCCGGCTCGTGTGAGTCGGGCTTCACAGAGTGCAGCGTGATCAACCGCCGGTCGTCTCGACTCCAGCTCAGCGTATCCACCGCGGGGGCGGCTTTCTTCCGCGTCTGGACGCCGTACAGGCTCGCGAGCTGCTCGTTCTCGTCTGGTTCGTCGGCGAGCAGCACCTTGTGGTGCAGCTTCTTGTGCTTCTTGTCCCACTGCCAAATACGCGTCGTCCCGTCTTTGATCGACGCAGTGGCGATGAGCTTCCCGTCATTGCTGTACACGATGTTCGTGATCGGTCCAGTGTGTCCCTGCAAGAGCGCGATTGGCTCTTTCGTAGGAAGCGATGGGATGTCCACATCTGCAATCGATTCCAACGCCACAACTCCATTCTGTGGCAGCTGAGGCAACTGTGTTTGCTGGCGTTGCGCTGCTGCAGGTGCGAGCTCCTCTACTACGTCCACGGGCAAAGGCAAAGGAGGAGCCAACCCACGAGGTGTGCCGTCACCAGGAGTCTGAACTACTGTTCCAACTGGCAGAAGGGCAGGCACCGGTACTTCTGCTCCTTGCGGTGCTGGAGTTGGTTCCAGAGGTGCCAAAGGTAGAATTACTTGATCTGCTGCTGCTACTGGGTCAGGGTTTGCTTGTGCGACGCCAGCCTCAGCTGGCTGAGCCACCGCGACAACCGCGGTCTGGATAGCATCAAGGTTGATTTGTAGCTCTCCCTCGTGCTGGTACTGCGAAGTCGAGACCGGTGCGTCAGATCCAGAGAAGATTGACACGTCCCAGACTCGACCAACGCCGTCCTGACTGCCAGTGATGACGTATTTACCGCAGCGACTGAAGCTCAAGCACAGCACTTTGCATGATCGCACGCCAGTTCGAAGTGTGCCGTGAGTGAGCGAGAACACGGGGTGCAGGCTCAGTAAGTACGCCTTGCTTGCATTCAGGCGCTGCGCTGTCTGCAGCTTTGTCTCTGGCTCACTTGTGTTCGTGCGCCACGGGATTTCGGGAAGCGTGTAGCAAAAGCAACGACCATCGTTCGACGCAGTCACGACCACATTTTTTGTCGGGTGGAAGCGCACGGCGTTCACGACACTACAGAAATACACACACACAAGCATTGTCACCATCAACACCAGAAAATCAAGAGCTGCTAAGTGCTAGTTTTCCATACTTTGAGTGGCCAAGCAGCACCGCAACTGGAGCTCCAGTGCTCAGTTCCCAAATCCGAACGGTCTTATCATCGGATGACGACGCCAGTAGCGTGTTGGAGTTGTTCACGGCGAGGTCCGTGATGTTGCCAACGTGACCGCGCAGAGTGAACAGGAGATCCCCAGTCGCGAGCGACCAAATCTTCACGAGTCTATAGTCAACATCAGCCAAATCCATTCACTCAGTCAGCCACACTCGCTTACACTACATCAGCATAGCAGACCACTTCATACCTGTCATCGGCCCCGGTGATCACAAACTTGCCCGTCTTGTCGTACGTGAGGCAGAACGCACGGATCTGCAAGTGGCCGTCCAGGGTCTTCAGTCTGCGCATGCGGCTATAGACAAACGGCGACGGCAGCGTGCCAGCAGACTCGGGGAGAACTTGACGCCGTTGCAGCAGCGACATCTGGTTTCGTCCTGTGCGGGCTCTAGTCTGGAACAATGCGGTGCGATTTGCCTTCTGCATCATCGCATGCATTTTCGAATCAATCGCTCTCTGTTCTTGCTTGAGCTGCATCAGCTGCCTCAGTGCCCGCACGTCAGCCGCCAGGGACGTGAGGTTGTCCGCCTGCTGCGTGAGACCCTGTACCATCATGATCTCGTTGCGAACCGCCTCAGGCAGGTCCTCGATGCGTGCAGCTTGCGTGTACTCTCGCAAGCGCTCATACTTGTGTACCACCCGCTCGACGACTTTCTGCGTGCGCAGATTGTTGCGAAGCGCAAAGAGCTGGTTCACGATCTCTTTCGCGAGTGCTTTCCGCTCGTCTGCAGGAAGGCTGAGTCGCTGGTTCGCCAATCGCGACTTCATCAGCAAGGACTTCGAGCCAATGAATCCAAGTGCTGACGATTTTGATGATGCCCCACGAGGTGTTGATCCTCGAGGCGTTGAGCCGCGCGGAGTTGACCCACGCGGAGTCGATCCGCGAGGTGTTGACGAGCTTTTTGCATTGATCATACTCCCAACCCCTTTCGCTGTTGACGATCCACCAAGCGTGGCATTCTTCATGAGTCCCAACAGATGACCAGGCGCGATATCACGGTGTCGCAAGCGGTAGTCAGCGTACGTGGACGACTTGGTCGTGCCCTGCCAGTTCATGGTGTCTCGAAGCAGCTTGTGCTCCGCGAGTTCTTCAATGAGCACATCCGCAGCTTTCTGGCATTTCGAGCGCCGCTTCAAGTAGTCTGCAATCAGAAAGAGTACCTCTGTAGTCATCAACAAGCCAAACAAGCGACACAATTCACGCGTGTCAGTGAAAAATGCATTCGCAACTGCAACGCCAGCCCATAAATGAGTCCGGCTTTTTCCCACGTACCTGCTTCATCCACGTCGTTTTCTTGATCTCCTTCGCTGCTTTGTCGTGCAGCGTCTGCATCTTCGCTCGTCTGCGCAGCCTCTTCAGCCTGCTGCACCATAGCGCCCGCATTCGTCAGCACAGCAGCGCTTCCCGCCAAAAAAGGTCGTCCCTCAGCAGCTTGCGGCTGCTGTTGCGGCGCTGGCAGCGGTGTCTGCGCGTCTACCGCGTCTCGGTCGTCGTCTGGCGGGTGCATCGCGCGCCTTTGTCGCGCTTCTCGGCTTCTGTCAGACGCGCAGAGACGTCCACACGTCCACGGAGAAATAGCGCGCGCAGCGGTCAGATTCAAGCCTTCCCGCGTTTTTGGTTCCAAAGTGGCAAATGCAAAAAGGGTCAAGCATGGGAGGAGTGGTGCATTCTCGTACTTAGCCCAAATTAAACTCAATTCGAACTTAGCACGAAAAGCGCTTTCGCACTTTAGTGGGGCATGTCGCCAGCAAAAGACAGTCAAGCCAAAAGGCAACGACGTGAATATGCTGAGAGCGTCCACGACAGCGCAGCACGCGCGGCGCACGAGCGCCTCGGACGTGCTGCCTGTCGTGAATAAGGATGCGGATAGCAATGCCAGTGGAGCTTCCCCATCATCCTCCTCTAACGCCAGTAATGCGGGCGACGCTGTATCACAATTGACGCGCGTACTCTACGACGACGGCGATGATGAAGCGAGCGAGGCGGTGCTGACAAACGAGACGTACCTGTGGCTCTTGGTGTTGGCAACCGCAGCAGAGTGTATCACAACATGCTTTGTGCCGGACTGGAGCATGTTCCGCGGTTCGAAGGTGAATGTGAGTGCCACGGCGCTGAACTTTATCGGTCCGTTCCTCGATGGCGTCACGTACGGGTATGAGGATTTGCCCAGGACTGGCGCGCCTTCGGTCGCATGCACGCAGTTCCGATCGGCTTTTCTCGGGTTCGTGTGTTTGCAATACGCTTTAATGATGCCTGCATACTTGTATTGACTTAGCTCTTCCATATGTGCTGTTTGTCTAGAGTGTTCACGTCGTTCTCGTTCATGGTAGACCATGCCGGCGACCTGAGCACAGGCAACCTGTTCATGGGGCCGTTCTACATCTGCGTGACGATCCTCCTCGCCTGCGCATCTTTCCACACCGGACGAAGCATCGTACAGCCACTAATATCGTCTCGTGTGCTCTCGAAAGCGTTCCGACGAGTGGTGATGGTGGCGACGCCATCGAAAAAACACCCATCGCTGCTGTCGTGTGTGACTGGTTTCATCCTCATGACGACGCTAGTAGCAGCATTTGGACCTAAAGGCTTTGTGCGGTGAGTGAGTGATTGTGTGCGCGATGTGTACGCTACAGGAATGCGAACCTAACATCACGATTGATGATTCTGAGTGCTCCTCAGTGACCCGAAGGACCCGCAGTTTATTGGCGCGTTGCGCGTCGCCGACGGAGAAGAGCTCTTTCTCGGCATATTTATGTCCTGTAGCGCGATCCTGCTCTCAGACTACATCTGCGAGCGCTTCAAGCCGAAAGTCAAGCTCGACGCGCTCGGAAAGAACGTGTCGGTCGTCGACTGGGGCTGCTTGCTCTGCAACTTCGGCTCCTGCGTGCTCGTGTGCCTCGCGTACGAAGCCAGCAAGTTGTCACCACACGCGATCAAGAACAACTTGCTCGTGCTCAAGTTCGTCTCGTCATTCTGCGGATCTATCTCGTGCTTCTCAGCTGCGATCAGCCACACAACGGTGAGAGAAATATGACGGTAAACTCTATACGTATGTCTACAGGTGTCTGACTGGTGAGCGTTGTGCTCTGTGTTCTGTTGCTATAGCGGCTCTGGCAAGCGGGCGACCAGCAAGGCGCGCTTTGGAACCTCTTGCTACACTTGGTCGTTGGACTACTCTTTGTTCCGTATCTCAACAAGCAAGAGAGCACGAGGTAGACAGACGTCCATTAAGCCTTCTTCATTTTGTCTTAATGTATCACCCTTGTTCCTGTGTTGAAGCTTCTCACTAGGTTCGCTTTTGAATCGTTAAGTTCGTGTTGCACACACTCTCGTTTTATGTCTTGGAAGGCGTCTGTCCGTTGGAACCAAGGACCTGAATGGAGTGAGCTCCATTCACGTTTTGGATCGCAGCAAGTAACCCAGAAGCAAAGAAGAGCTCACGTTCTCGAAGCCCTATCTCTCTCTTAACAGCAATGGCGTCGTCGCGCGTGTACGTGGGGAACCTGCCGATGGACATCCGCACCCGCGAGGTGGAGGACATCTTCTACAAGTACGGTCGCATCCGCGATATCGACATCAAGTTCCCGTCGCGTCCGCCAGCGTTCGCGTTCGTGGACTTTGACGATCCGCGCGACGCGGAAGACGCGATCGACGGCCGCAACGGTTACGACTACGACGGCAACAGATTGCGCGTCGAAGCCGCGAATGCGTCGTCCAAGCGCAGCGACCCCTCTAAGCCAAAGTACCCTCGCAACGTGCGCGGCACGGGCGAGTTCGCGGTCGACGTATCGCGCTTGCCGTCGCGCATGTCGTGGCAGGACCTCAAGGACTACATGCGCAAGGCGGGTGATGTCGTGTTCACGAGCGTGGACGGCAGAGGCCACGGCTTTGTCGAGTACAGCAACCGAAGCGACATGAAGTACGCTCTCGACAAGCTGGACGACACTGCGATCCGATTCAAGGGCGACAAGGTGTACATTCGCGTCAAGCCTGCGCGTAGCTCGAGCCGTAGTCGAAGCCGTAGTCGTAGCCGCAGTCCACGCAGCAGTAAGAAGTCGCGATCGAGAAAGCGTAGCTACAGCCGTAGCCGCAGTCGCAGTGTGAGCGGAAGCAGAAGCCGCAGCCGCAGCCCTCGAAAGAGCTCGTCGAAGAAGAGCCGACGCGACAAGGACGACGAGAAGCGCAGCACGAGCAGAAGCCCGAGCAAGGACCGCGTGCGTGATGACGACGACGCTGTCGCCGACCAAGGGGAAGAGACAAAGGAGAGCTCGTACGACGGCAACGGTAAGAAATCCGATGATGCGCCTCCTTCGGCGGCTACTGACCACCAAACGGCATCAAAACCGGATTGGACTGTTTTAAAGGTGGACGATTTGCGCGAGAAGCTGAGCACGCGCGGATTGGACACCACTGGTGAGCGTGACGAGCTAATTGAGCGTCTTGAGAAGAGCGACGACGCGGCAGCGGAGAGCGAGCCGCAGGAGCAAGCAGCGAAAGCGCAGCAGTAAAGAAGCCCACCCACCTTCCCCAGCGGAGACGAAGCAGCAGCGATGGCGATGGACGACTCAACGAAGAGACTACAACTGGGAACCAAAAGTGTTGATGCGTAGTCAGTTGTCGCTTTCCGCCTGTGTGTCGCTCTCACCCTTTGTTCTTTTCTTCCTTTGTGTTGCATCGCGGCGTCTGATTGATCCCTCTCTGGCATTTCCGTGGCTGCCTCTGCTCTGCCTCTGCTGCTTTGGAGCGGACTGGAAAATGGGAACATCACAGCGCGGCATTCGACCGACTCTTCGAACATGTTTGTGTATGCGCCGAACCGAGAGCTTCCGACGCCATTGATGATGCAAGAAATGCGAGCAAAAACGCCACCTAGAGTGTGCGAATTTGCTGTAGCGCTTGACACTCGTTAGTGGATAATGCGATCGATAAGGAGCCACATTTGTTTATACAACCGGTTTTTCCACTGTTCGTGCGGTGTATTCATGGCTACGGTCTTGTTAGCCCACTTTCACCATTTCACAGTCCATAACGTCGCCCATCATTTCCAATGGCAATACCAGTCTCAACTCCACATCGCTGCTTTCGAAGTACTGCTCGCTGCCTGCATCCACTGCTCGCTTTGCGATTTGCCCACAGGAAGTCGTGAATTACGCAGAAACCTCAGAAACCTCCGTTCTTGGCTACTCAGATCTGGATGCCATACGTCGATGATAAGCACGATGCTGCTGGACGAGGCGTCGTCATTCCAGGCTTCGCGCTCGAGCGAGTCATCGAACAAAAAGCACTTGCCCTCGTGCAGCGCAATTATTTGCTCACCCACATGCACATGACATACTCCCTCGGGTAGTACGAGCGGCAAGTAGCACCGCAGTTTCTTGTTCGTTGTTCCCTGGCGCCTCTTAACGTGGCGAGTATGATGACCCAGTGATGAGAAGAGCGCGTGGTCACAGTGGTCGCCGCCGATCGCTTCAATGGCCACAACAGTCTTTGGACAGAGCGAGCGATTCTTCTTGAAATCCGCCTTGTGCTGAAAGAGGTAGAAGACATTCCAATCACGTGCATCATGGTCGGCAGACTCAAGTCCGTCTTTTGCCTACACACAAGTGCACATAACCACCAATATCAGCAAATCCATGTCATGGGGTGCAATAAAAAAATAGCCTCACTTACGCTGATGCTGCTCGCCCACGACGGCGCTCGAAATGGCTGATAATTGTGCTTGTCCATCAGCGCCAAGAGCTCTCGCTTGATGACTGGAAATGCGCTTTGGAGAGCTTGCATCCATGGAAACTCGCTGCAGTCCCACACTGACTGCGCACGTAATAATGGAATCATGTCAGGGCCCTCGTGTTGCCGAGGTGAGGCACCTTCTGGGAGATTCTGCTGGCCGAGTTGCGCCAGAACCCACTCGCGCAGCCTCAGAAGCGGGTCTGGCGCATTCTCGTGCTTGTCCTTGCTGCTCTCGCTCTCATCAGGATCCCCATGTGCGCTCAGCAATCGCTCGAGCCACTGTCTCGCCATGCATTCGCTGAAGCGCGAGAGTCCCCACGACTGCACGAGCTTCTTCACCTTGCTCTCAACCGAACAAATTTCTGCTTTCGCCATCTCCCCATTCCTGTCAGCACTGTCTGCGTCGGCGGCATCGCGCGCCATCTTTTGGACCCAGAAGTGTTCATTCTTCACGACGCAAAAGTGGGAATGGGTTGAAAAAGTCATCCTGCATTTGGTCAATAAGTCACTAAGCTGGGGGAGCGAAGTTGAAGCAGAATGAATGTGCGGCTAACTTCCTGTTGGGAAAGAATGCGGAAGTGAAGAGTAAATAGCGGGGCTCGCTTGGTAACGCGACCTGGCTGAGCAAGGCTGAGTGAGGAACCAATTTCCATCAACTACTAGGCCGAATGAATAGACAAGAAAGTAGCCCAGCCAAGCAGTGCAGCGCATGATGCGCGGCGAAGAAGACCGATGACGTGTGGATTTCAATGCTGGATGGTGGTGATGACATGAAGGTTTTTCTGACGACAGGATTAGGATGACTAACTGAATGCGAAGAGAGTATGCAAGGCGTGAGTACATGTCGAAGGCGATCGTCGGCGCTGGAGCAAGATATTCGGAGGTGTCGTACGTAATGCTGTTGCAATCAGACTCTTGCCATTTGAAAAGCGGTGAGACGATCTGCTCGAGAATGATGAGCGAGAGAGAGAACGAGGACTGCAGCTAACAATTTCACTGCGACGGACAGCTACTTCCTCGAATGACTGCTTGCTGACTTGAGCACCTTCGACTAAGTGCTGATGCTCGATTAGCCCAAAGTCTGGCACGAACGTATCGGGGTGAAGCGAGTTTTTGCTGTGTTTGTGTGAGAAAGCCAAGCCAGTCCGTCTGCCAAAACCAAGAGTCGTCAACTTGCCCAGTCCGTTTCGCGCGTTACTCAATAGCTGGTAGGCGACCCAAAACAAACGTAGGCGGCGATCAGCAACGGCCAGTCCGCGGTCAGGCGAAGAGAGAGTTTGGCACAAACAATCCCGCAAATCAACGCGATCGCCACGCATGCACGTTTGCCGCGTCACCTGGTCATCAGTATGCGTCCTGAGCCCCATAAGCTAGTCCAGGCCATCTCATGCTGTATCATCACATCTCGCTTTTGTAGCCATCAACTTTGTCGTCTGCTGGTTGTCATCTACGTCACATCCTTTGTCTTCCTGAGCGCAAATGCCCAGACAACGAACGACATCGGGTTCCCGGATCCGCGTTACTCCGCTACCAAAGCGCTCACAAAGTTCTCGTGCAGCGGTGGACTGAAGAACTGTCCCGATGGCGGCGAGTACGCGGCTGCAGGTGGGAACCTGACGATCACGATCATCGAGATGCGCAATTTGCCCGACTTGGACAGCTTCGGGCTCGCCGGACTGCTCACAGACGCGTACATTGAAGCGAGCATTGGTGACAACGTGCGGCGCTCGGGCGTGATCAACAACTCGCTTAACCCAAAGTGGGAGCCGTGCAAAGCCAAGGGCTGTACAGACGAGAGTGACTCGAAGCGTGACCTAAACTTTGGCTTCCGACCCGCAGGCACGGAAATCACAATCAAAGTGCTCGACGAAGACTCGGGCTTTGAGTTTGGCGACGACCTTATCGCCGAGATCACGTTGAACGCAATCTACTGCTCAGGCTTCAGTGCGATCTCGCAGCAAACCGTGAGCGACGACAACTCAGCGTGGAAAATGCCCAAGCAGCCACTCTGTGTCGAAGAAATTTGGATCCAACTCACAGACGAAAGCGAAGAAGGCTGCGTCTTGAGCGATGATACGGTTAGCGCCGTCACGCCGTGCATGCGTCTGCGGATGACCGCGCTGCCCTTTCAGATGCGCACCGAGGAAGTGTTCGTCCCGAACGTCGTGGTCTCGGGAGGCATGGGTGGCTACTTCCCCAACGAAGATTCATGGCTCTACGGCCGCGTCTACTCTGCCTCAGATACGCGAATGCTGAGCTACTTCCGCATGGACCGGTCGACAGGCGGGCTTCTCATCCGCTCTGACAGCGCGAGCAACAACAACAAGGGTAACACGACGCTCATCGCCAAGTACGGCTACACCCCGTACGCGCGCGTGACGTTGAACTTCGACGCTGAAGTATTTGTATTTCGACGCATGGATGACGCGACGTCGGCCCCTGAGTGGCTCAACACGACCTTCGGTTGGACGCAGACCCGCGAATACGCTCAGCTTATGGACGTCGCGGGCGACTTCCGTGCCGTCGCGCAAAATTTTTCCGCGCACGCGATGAACGCGTACGGCGACGCGTTCCAGAATGGCATCGTTACGGGTGTGAACCTCAACCAGGGGTACAAGGACAACACGCTGAGTATGTACTTCATTATCGCTGTGCCGCACGAGTCCTTTGACGTCGTGTCTGCGACCTACTCGAAGGAGTTCAGCCGCGCAGTGTTCATCGAGATCGGCTTGCAGTATCTGCCCAACTTTGTGTTTATCGTTGTGCTCGTGCTGCGGTACCTGAAGCGAATGAACTGGCGCATCGAGCGTGTGCACTCGTTTCTCGTCGAGAAAGTGGTGGTCGATGATACTAAACCAACGACGCTCACTCTCAAATCTCCTGGACCATCCAGTCAGCTCGCAAAGAACAAGACGAAGAAGAACGCGGACTCCGGCGCTAATACCACCACTCCGGTCGGAGCAAATAAGACTGGCGCTTCAAACAAAGATGATGCTGGAAAGAAAACCACCAAGCCAGACATTGTCGCGCTGTTGTTTCTCTGCTACAACGAGAGCCCAAACAACGTCGAGTTCCGGCGCAACTTGTTCTATGCAACCTGCGCGATCTACGCGACGATGGTCATGCCGGTGCTGTTTCTCATCTCCTGGGGTGTGACTGCGATCCTGCTCGTCACGCCGCCAGCGTTTGGCTTTGGGCTGATTTTCTTGGGGATCGGCGCGCTCGCCACGACCTACGCACTTGTCCGCTGGATCAAACTCGGCTGGCGCATGACCGACACGATCCTGCGGTTGTTTGCGCTCGCATTTGTGTTCGCGTTCGTGTTTCTCTTCTCCGCGACGTTCGCGGACCCGAAAGTGTTCATTGGCGGCGAGGACCTCGAGTTCTTCTCTCTCACAGCGATCTTCCTCACACTCAACATGATGCCGATGATCTGGATCGCGTTCACGAACGACTCGAAGATCACAAAGTCGCTCTCGCAGATCGTCTCGGCGGTTGGGGCCACGAAGAAAGTGAACGCACTGAAATCCAAATTCAAGAACCTTGGCACCTTGGGCTTGAAACTCGCGACGGCAAAAGGTTCACAGCAACAGGATGGCGGAAGCCAGCAATCCCTGAAAAAGAGTCGCAAGCAGTCGGTGTTTGCGCCGCTCATGGGCGATCATTACACGGTCGAGCAGTCAATCCCCGGCTTCAACCGCGCAGATATTCTCAACAACGCGTTCATCACTCCTGCCGAGACCCGACGACAGAAGAACCGCAAGTACTATAGCTACTCGATCGCCATCCTTGTGATCTACTGCATCGTCGCCGGTGTGCGGTCATCGTACCCGACCCAAGCTATTGGCATTGCGATCACGGTGCTGCTAGTGGATTTGTGCATCTACATGCTCAGTCGAGGCTTCCTCTCGTGGTCAGCAGGATATATTGTCTTTCTGATGAGCAGCGTGCGCGTGTGTCTCGCAGCCACCTGCGGCGAGTACTGGATCCTCGGCCACGCGTTCCTATACATGGTCTTCGGTACCGCGCTCTGCATCGAGATCATCGGCAAGAATTTGCCACGGATGAACAAGCAAGAAGCCGGCGGCGTCACCTTCTTCGGACACGACCACATGCAGTGGCGCCATTTCGACATGTCGACGACGCCCGAATTCGTATTGGGATTTCTCTCGTTCTTTTACATTTTCCTGCTGCTGGCGGTAGCATTTGGCACAGACGCGGACGACACGATCCGCGTACCGATCGCGGGTCAGGAGTGGCCACTTTGGATCTTTGGCGTGCTCGCGTTCATCGTCGTGCTCTTCATCGGGCTTGCGCTCGCGACGTCGAGAGCGTTCTTCCTCCAGAAAGAGCAGCTCTTGTCGGAATACGCGATGAAAGTGTACCTCTTCGTGCATGCGTTCAAGCTCCCATTCATGCTTGCGGCTGCGTCAGAGGTGCTCGTGATCTGCTCGGGCATGTTTGTGTACGCGTCGACAAAGTCGACATTCATCCTGGTCACTTCGATCTTCGGGCCGCTCATCCTCATGCTCTCGCTCGCAGTGTACGCGCAGTGGCGGAAGAACGACTATCGGCTCGTGATTTGGCCACCCGAGGACGACGAAGAAGACATTTTGGACGATGACGAAGAGTTTGACGAAGAGGACGCGCTCGAGAAAGAAGCCGAGATCATGCGTGAGACGTTCGTGCTCCCGCCGCTCAAAGGCAAAGGCAGCACGAGCATCTTTGACGTCGCTGATGACACGTTCAAGATGCCCGCGCTGCCGCCAAAGAACCTTTTGCAGCAGAGCAAATTTACTCCAGGTGGTAAGAACAACACCGTGGATCTCTCAAAGAAGACATCTGAACCGCCAACATTACCGTTTGGGAAGAGCTTGCTGAATGCGCGGAAACCTCTGGGAGCGCTGAAAGAACCCCATGACGACGGTGCTTCAAAGTCAGATCCTTTAGCGTTATCTTTACAATCAGGCTCGTCGTCTGGTGGACTCACCATTGTTCTCGGTAGAGCAAATGAGAACGGACCGGAGACACCAGGCTCGCCTCTGTCGCGAGTAAAGCTTCATCGAAAAAGACGCTTCAGATTCCTGCGAGATCTTTGTGCACGTCGAGTGAGCATCCGAACACTGTTTTCCAAGCAGGCATGGCGAAAGTACAAGGAAGTGGAGCATCTCCACTCGTCTGCGGGTTCACCGCGCAATGGAAACAGCACGCAGCCGCTCTTGGGCTCGCCAACAACGTCATCCTCGAGACGACGATCTTCTGCTGTTGTGAACAAAGAGTCCAACGTTGACTTCAGCAAAATGTCGCTTTACGACGCGTACCAGCAGGGTTTTCTATTGCCACAGGACTACGTCACGCTCGGGTGCTTTGGTGCACTGCTGAGCCTCCTGTTCCTCTATGGGATCATCATCTCGTTCACCGAGACGCCTGGCTGGCTCGGTCATCTTATTTGGGTCGCTGGATACGTGATTTTGTTCTCGCTGTTTCCGACCATCAAGTACTTCAAGATCGCGTCGCTCGAGAGTGATACGAAGTATGCATTTGGCGCGAGCTACTTGCTGGCGTGGATCACGGGCTTTATCCTATTCTTCCAGGTCATGAAGGCGAATGTGAACGAAATCGAATCGCTCATCGTCCTCTCAATCCTCGTGTTTTACCCGATCTTCCTGCTGTTCATCGTCACGTTGCTCAAGTGGAAGGACGAGAGCTGGGAGATCTCGCGTCCGATTAAGCGCATCTTTGCATTCTGTATCGCAGCGATCGTGCTCTGGATCTTTGAGATGTACGTCTTTGCAGGCGTCGTATTCGGTGCCGCGTTGACCTTCTTGCTCGCGCTGTTCCTGTTCATCACGTATTTCCTCGTCAAGTGGGTAGAGAACGACATGTACCTCGCTCCAGTGTACCAGCGACGCGCCAATTTGATCATCCTGGCGTTTACGTGCATTGCGATCGCGTCCGGACTGCTCGCTGGTCTCAACTTCTTCTACTGCCTCTCGATCGTGTTCGTTGTGCTCATCTTCAAGTACTTTGCGCACTTTGTCGCGAGCTGGTTTGTCGCGAAAGAAGAGGTCTCGATCTTTTACTCACCTTACTTGTTCCCTGTCTTCTCCTACAACGCGTACACGAACAACGTCGTGGACGAGAACCAGAGCATCAAGTACCTCTACTTGATCTTCTCGCTCTGCTTCTTCTGGGGCGTAAGCGGCGTCATGTTCTTCGATCCACTGGGCTTTGGTGTCGGGCTCTGCAGTCTCGTGTTGCTGGTCTTCGCAGGCGTGACAGCTCACTTGTGCGCCGTGACGCCTGTGAAAATGGGCATCGCCTCGAAATACGTGAACGAGATGATCTTAAAAGACGCCAGCGCTGCTGCGAAAGCAGTCTCGAAAAAGAGGAGGAAGCCATTCACGCTCGAAAGCACCGAGTTCGTTGAGCTGGAGAAGCGCGAGCGGAAAGCGGAGCTTGAGTTCCAAGCCATCGCGTACGGCGAAGGCGCTTTCGCAAAGAAGAACAAGAGCCCGTTCGACAAGCCACTCAAAGACACCGAGAAGCAAGCGAACAAAGGCACCGCAGCTGTAGAGGAAGAGGAAGCTGAATCAAGACGCTCGGGTGGGGACATCGCCATGGAGATCGATGCGCTCGAGCGAAGCTGTCGAGTGCACCTTGTTGACGGACAAGAAGAGCCTCTTCCTGATGGCTTATTCACCTGGAAAGACGTTTACCACGAGATCTTTCACTTGGCAGCCGGTCCGTTCGGGTTTCTGTACTTCTTTACGCTGCCCTGGCGCTTCATCAAAATCCTTAAATGGAGATACATGCCAGCGAGGTGGTCTCGTGCAAGCGTCCAGCAGCAGCAGCAACAACAGGATGGCGAATTAACTGGTCAAGATCAGCTGGACATGATCGAGAAAGGAGAGGATCTTCGTACCAAATTCTCTTCAGTCTTAAAAGGGGCGACTGATCTCGTTGGTATTTTGATGGAGCTTCCTGTTCTCGACGAAGACCTCGACCGAGAGTTCTTCGAGGAAACGCGCTGCATCATCCACTTCCAGCTGCTGATGCTTAACGCAGCGGACGCTCGTCTGAGTCGCGAGAAGATCTTGTTCCAGAAATTCCTGCGAGAGAACCGATTCAAGCTCATGTCAAACGGAATCAATCCGCCTGCGAATATCTTCAAGACCAGCTCGTTCGCGTCGATTGACATCCCGCTGGTCGCAGTGTGGCTGATCTCGCTGACGCCAGAAGAGAGAGCGCGCTTCCATGCCCTAAAAGCCGCATTCAACGAAGAAATGGAGCGCGTGGATGCGATTGTTGACGCGGAAGACAGTCAGTCGCGCATGACTCAGAACGAGTTGCGCGAATATTGGAGAGCGCACGAAGAAGCGCAGTGTCGACGGCGTATGCAGGAATTCCAGGCGCGCCGCATGCGACGAGAAGCCGAGGGTATCTTAGCCGAAGAGCTCGCTGCCCAGGATGAGTCGACGCTGAATGCCCAGGAAGCGATCATGGAGATTGAGTCTGGGTACTCGTGCATCCCAGGCGAGTTTGGTCGCGCGTTGCAGTACGTCGATCGAGAGTTCCCTCCGGACCAGACATCGGTCGCGAATTGCATGAATGAGTCCGATATTACGGGCTGGAGAGTCTCCACTGCGATCAATGTGGTCGCGGGGCTCTTCGACGGCGGCACTGATCCGGACGACGTGATGATCGGCAAGCTGAACGACTCGTGGCTGCTGAGTGCGATCAGCATCATTGCTGCCTCTGGCGGCGTTGACGACGGCAAAGTGGACGCTCTGATCGACAAGATGTTCATCACCAAGCAGACATCGCTCACTGGCGCATACGCTGTGCGGATCTTCAAGAACTGCCAGTGGGAAACCGTGATCGTGGACGACTACTTTCCAGTATTATCCGACTCATTCAAGACCACAGCTTGTGCAGGCGCAGCGTTTGCGCACAGCAAAGACTTTGAAGAGCTCTGGGTGCCGTTGCTGGAGAAAGCGTTCGCTAAGTACCATGGCGGCTACGCGTCGCTCGAGCGAGGATACGTGCACCACGCGCTCAAAGACCTCACGGGGTATGACTCGGAAGAGATCTTCCTCGCGCAGGCATCGCGCGGCAGCTTGAAGCGGACGCTCTGGAAGCAGCTGCTGATCTACAAAACCAACAAGTTTCTCATGGGAGCGGGGACGATCACGAGCGAGAACGCGGATACGGAGATCCTGGACACGGGCTTGGTCTTCGGCGCCTGCTACGTGATCTACGACGTGCGCGAGATCGATGGCTATCAGCTGCTCTTGCTACGCAACCCACCGGGAGATCACGATGAGTGGAAGGGCGACTGGAGCGATCACTCGCACCTCTGGACGCGACGCCTCAAGAAGCTGCTCAAGTGGAACCCCGACAGCGATGACAACACTTTTTGGATGAACTTTGACGATTTCTGCCACGCGTTCCGCAGTCTGTACATCTGTCGGTACTACGACCCAGCCAAGTGGCCGGTGCAGATTCTCGACGGTGCGTGGCTCGGAGACACGGCGTGCGGCTTGCCGACGCGTCATAACCCCGACTGCGTGCTCGAGTGCAACCCGCAGTACTCGCTCTCAGTCACTCGCCCCACCGAGATCATGGTTACGGTCACGCAGGTGGATCCAAAGGGGCTGGCTCCAGTGACGGTACTGCCGATCGCAGTGTACGTTGTTGCGCAAGGCAACCAGAAAGACCGCGCGAGCCGCGTGAAGCACCTAACGCGCGAAAACGTCGTGGCGCACAGTGGTGAGCCTGTTCGGCAGCGCGAGATCCAGATCCACTGCGAGCTCGAGGCGAGGACCTACACGATCCTTGTCGTCGCCTACAAAAAAGCGATGGAGGGACCGTTCAAACTCAAAATGCAGAGCAACTACCCGGTCATGCTCGAGCAACTCTGGCCAGCGATGTGGAAGGATCCGTCGAAGACCACGATGGCCGAGAAGATGGCGGCGAAGATGAAGGAGACGGTCGCCGAGTCCTCTGCGATGGCGAAAATCCGTGAGAAGAAGAACGAGCTCGTGAGCAAGATCGTCGCTGGTGCCGCCGTCATGGACAATGCGCTGCGGGACGATGAGACAATCCTCAAGGCGGAGCTGGTGAAGCAGCAGCGTGAGGAAGCCGAGGCCGCTGAAAAGATGAAGGCCGGTGGCGCCGCCAAGAAGCCTGACAAACCCAAGCACGTCTGGATAGAGCAGTGGGACGACAACGCAGGAAAGCCATTCTACTTCAACAAGCAGACTGGGCAATCGTCATGGGAGAAGCCCGCGGATTTTTGATAGACAAGCAGTTAGTGTGAATAGAGCGCGGTCGACAATGCGTACACGAAAACAAGATCATAGCTTCATCATTATGGACGCACGGACACATATATTTTGGGATATGTGCACTCTTACTTTTTACTTTTCTCACAAACACGTTCGCGTCCATTTCGCGCGCAAAAGATGATGCAACTCGTTCTTATCTTCTGACCGCGTTTCCACCCCGAATCGTTCAATGGCGATTGCGGGAAAATCCACGGGAGATAGATATGTGAGAGTCAAACGAAGACGCTGTTTACGCCTTCTCAACGCTCTTGCCGCTGGCCTTCGACCACTTCAAGAGAGCCTCGAGCATCACGTTCTCGTCGGCGTCACCCGTGACGAGGATCTGCTGCTTCTCGATGTCGCACTGGACGTCCGTCACGCCTGTTCATCGCAAAAGAAAACGATTGTCAGTCCTTGTCCATGAGATTCATGCACTTACGCTACAAAACGAGGGAGTTAGGGAGTGGCGAGAGAAGTGGGACGCACCGTCGATCTTGGTGAGGATGCGTGTGCAGGCGCTCGAGCAGCCGTCGCAGGTCATGCCGACTTTGAACTCCGTCACCTTTGGCATCTTGACTTGTTGTTGTTGTTGTGGGTTGTCGGCTTGCGCGCTTGAGTTCAAATTGAAAACTGAAAAGAGAGTGTGCGGGATGGATGACAAATGACAAGCCTGGTACATTAATTATAGCAAATCAAGAACGAACAAGAGGGGAGGAGAGGGGAGAAAGGACGAAGGTTGCGCGAAGGTTGCTCGAAGGTCGCTTCGATCCTTTCTTCCTTGCCAGCTGGCAAGATACGAAGAGGTTGAAGAGCTTACCAAAAGACAAGCAAATCGAAAGAGTCGGGCGCTATTGTTGAATGGGCGCCACATTCGGTACGCGCGAAAGGATGTCAAACAAACAGGAGACGCAGAAGCTCATTAATGTGCGTGTAATCATTTTTATAAAATCGTTAATGGACTTGAGTCACATAGTTTACCAATTGCGTTGACTGCGCGGAGCGCGCATGCACACACCAAATCAAGAGAGCAGAATGAAGAAGCCAGACTGGCGTGCTGCAAGCTGCGAGCGCGCTGCGAGCACACGATCCACGTGGCTTGGGAAGGTTGGAATCACGGCGCTGCTGCTGATACTTAAGCGCGCGACGAGATCACAGCATGCGCCGATCGAGTGACAATACAAAAGCGACTGCGGATGCACGCATCTACATCTCAGCCATCACTTCGTACACGCTCGCACGCTTGAAGTCCTCGTCGTTGTCCAGCTCAAGTCCGACGCTCACACAGAACACCGAGTCGACGCCACTGCTGCTGCCGCCCAAAAACTGGATCTCGTAGTTGCCCGATGGCGCGATCATTGGCAGGTTCACATCCACCTTCAAGTCGGAGAACTTGCCCTGCTTCACTGGGCACTGGAAGCCGTGAACATCAATGTGGCCGAGACCAAGCGGAAGAGGAACATGGGTTTCGCCACAAAGCTTGCCGCTGTGGCCAAATACTTGCTGACCGCCCAATTTCACCAGAAGCTTGAAGTTCGCGCTGTCGAAGGCTTGCTTCGAGTTGCCGTTTCCGGAGAATGTGATTGGCTTGCCGCGCTTTGGATTCTGAGTAACTTCAAGGTCGCTGAATGTGATCAGAGCCTTGTCCTTGTCACCACACTGAGAGATCTTCGCTGAAGAAAACACATCAGATGGCTCCGAGCGAATAGACTTCTTCTCGGTAGGCATAGCCTTCTTCTCAACTTCATCCTCGCTCTTGATCCAGCTGGCAAATGGGTAGCTTGGGGCCATCGCAATACCACACTGACCGGCGGCACCGTTCATTCCTCGCGCAAGGCGAATGTAGCCTTGTTCGCCCCATGATCCGCCCCACGAGTTCTTCACCTTCCAGAACTTCTGGCCATCTTCAACACCGTATCCGACAGCAAGAACGCCGTGGTCGAGCTGAGTTCCGCACGTTAAGTTGAACACTCCCGACTTGTAGAACTGGAAAGCGCGCTGGTCAGCTTCAATCGCAACTGAGACAGGCTGTTGCGCCACCGCAACTTGAAGAGCGTGCTCGTCGTTCGGGTTCACATCTTGGAAACCAGTGACCTTCACAATACTTTTGCAAGTGCGGCAAGTCTGTTGCTCCGCGTGGTACTCGTACTCTTTGTCAGAGCAGATGCCTCCGTTGTCTTCAATCCAAGCAAAAGCGTGGTCCATCAGACCACCGTTGCATCCCATGTCGCCATTGTCGTCGCAGTCGACAAGCTCTTGCTCCGACAGACTCGGCAACTTGTTACCGGAGACAAACGCAGCGCCTTCAACAGCGCCGGTGGTCGAAAACGCCCAGCACGATCCGCACTGTCCTTGGTTCTTTACAGGGGTCACACCGCCCTTCTTCACCCAGTCGACTTCATCTGGAACCTTCACATCGCGCAGCGCATTGTCCTTTCGCTTTGCGATGCGGCTTTGCAGGTATCCAGGAGGCATGTCGAAGCCGTTCATGCGCGCCTTAAACTCGTCGTGCGACAAGTGCGAGAACTCATTGTGGCCAAGCTCAACGCCCGTGTACTCGTATTCCTTGTTATGCATCGCGATGTATAGATCGTTTGCAATGTAGTTCTCCAGACGGCGCGCATACTCGAGCGCATCGCGGAAGGTCAGGTGGTGACTTGACATCCACTTCTCAAAGTCGGCTTCATACTGGAGCGGCGACTTGGCTTGCGAGAACGACGCCACGCTGCAGAGCGCGAGCGCCAGGACGCTGATTGTTCGGAACACGCGCATCGTTACTTGTTGCTGGTGGTGTGAAGGAGGGGGGCACTCTTCTTCTCGGGCGATGAGCGACGCGCGGTGGACGGCGCGGCTTCCTCTTCTTCTTGCTTGCTTGCTGCGGCGCAAGATCGGATATGACAGCTTTCTTCTTCGCGTTGAAGTTCTTCTTTGGATGTCTGTTGTTGGATGGGAGGGAGAAAGGGGGAAGGAACACCCGTTAACCTTCGCCGACGTTCGATCTAATGATCGCTCCAGTATGGATATCTTTGCTGGGGGCGTTAGAGGTTGTTAAGCAGATTAAAGCAGAAAAAACAGAAAATTGTTCTCTCTCTTGAACGTGAGTGACCATCATTCAGACAGAACGTGCCTTACGCACATCGCATGTAGCCAATCAGAAGCCGCCAGGCATTAATCGGATTTAAGAGATCACGGCTGTAAAGCATTTTGCGCAAGAATCTCTCCTAGAAGCGACTTGACCAAAGCTTTAGTATCGGAAAAGTCGTTGATCTTGACCGAATTTAAGGGAGAGTATGTGGATCGTATTTGTCTCTGATTTTTTTTTTGGCTTCTCTTTGTTACAGTACCGTACCTTCCATTATAGCAGCCATTTCATCCTCTGTAATAGATTTATGAGTTCAATAATACCAATAATAACATTACAAGGTAATTTGAATACTAAAACTATTATGATAACCTTTAAAGAGAGGTATATAATTTTTTAAATAATACAAAAATAAGTGAAACAGTACGCAGGTTCAACATCAATTCTGTCATGGCGTTGAAATGAGTCGCACAAATGCTCAGTATTTTCTCAGATTCTGATATATGAAAAATATAAAATAAAATGGCAAATTTAGAGTTCGCTCACTTCTCGCTGGACACACGCAGAAAAAGAAGGACACGCCGAGAAGCACAGCGCAAAAAGCTGGAAAAAGCGCGTCTGACATTGAAGGTGTCGTGCGTGAAAACGAGGCAAGGCAGTCAATCCATCCACCCATCCATCACTCCCTCACTCAACTGCCGAGGGTTCAACCACCCACCCGCTACTGGCTGTGTTCTTCTCTCCTGTCGAGCCAAGCGCCCACCGAATCGAACATGACCAACACCCCCGCTACTTCAACTGGCGCGGCGCCCCAGCCGCTGATCGCGCGCTCACTTTCCACGTCTGCGCTCGCGTCGCGACGCGCTCCTGCTCTTGTTCCTGCTTCTTTTGTGAGGAGTGCGTTGTCGACGACTACTATGCAGCAGCTTCAGCAGCAGCGCCGCCATTCGGGTCCGAGTCTTCCGCGCGCGATGGCAATGAAGCCCGCGCGCTGCAGCTCCTGCTCCTGTTCCTGTTCCTGCTCGTGCGCTTTCACTCTTGCGCAACAAGACAGAAAAGTGGCGATGACGCTGCGGAACGTCAAGCGTGACGAGCTGCTCTGCTCGATCTGCTTTGATATCTTGTGCTTTCCTGTGACGCTTCCATGCGGGTAAGTAGTAACGCTTGCAGTATGAAATCGAGCTGGGTGTACTCGCAGTTGCTTATAGCGATGCATGTTCTTTTCGCGCATGCGATGTAATGTGAACAGCCACAATTTTGATCGCGGATGCATCCTGGCAGCGTGGAGATATGATCAAACAGCATCGGATGAAGAGCAGCAGACCGCGCGACGCACCGCTCCAGAAAACAATCCTGACAACACAAATGATGATAACGAGAACGGAGGTGGAGATACAGCGCGGCATCAAAGAAGGCCGCATTTGTGTCCCCTCTGCCGCCAAGAAGCTGGGATCTGCAATGTGAACCAGCTACAGGTGAACCTTCTGCTGAAGGACCTGATTGCGAAGCTGTACCCGATGGAGACCGAATGTGCGGTGACGCTCGAGAAGCAGCAATGGGCGGCGTGTGTGGTCGTGCTTCCACAGCCGAATCGAGGTGAAGCTGGCAACAGCAATGTGGGGACACGGTATTCGTTCCGCGCAATCTCGTCGTTCGTTTACGTGTGCGTCGCGTCGGTGACGGACCCGCCGGGCTTCGTGCTCGCAGTGCTGCTGCTCATGGGGCTCATCGCGATTGCGTGTAACCCGCAGCACGTGTTTGCGAGCAACGCGTCGGCGGCGACGCTCACGGTCTTCGACGTAATGGATCATGTGTTCAACGGCTTCTCGCTGCTCATCCGCGAGTTCTCGCTGACGCTAGACCAGCTGGAGCAGCTCAAGCCCTGGATCCACGCGTTCTCGTTCATGCTCTAGGGTCGTCGATCCTAAAAAGCCTAGCGCTTTTCCTATCTCTATTGGAGTGATTGATTCTCGCTCTTGTTGCTTCATGAGCAGGCGGGAACCCTCTGTCGCGACCACTACTATGTCTATCGACCCTATATTTAAAAAAGAATCTGTACCAACAGCAACATTAGCAAAGAGCCCTTGAACTCGCTCGTGTACGTACGTACGACGTGTACTTCGTGATTAGCAGCCTGTGATTCTTTCTTTGATACTTACGTCCTGAAGTTTTTTGCCGTCTCCTTCAGTAAGAACGCGGTCAGCGGAACTGTCGACTTTGGCCTGTTCCCTGGATAGAATGAGCAAAGTAGCCTTCTCAAAAGCTCAAGTCTACTTCTTGTTTGGGCTTCTCTTCGAAACAGACCCACGCGCTCCGATGAAGAAGCGCTGCTCGATTTTCTTGACATAGCTGCAGTGGCTCACAGCTTTTGGGGTCGTAAGTGGCGCGAAAAGCACGAAGACGCGACTAAGATTTCCGAGTAGATCCAAAGTAGAGAGTGCTGGGCGTGCTCAATCTATGACGAAACCATCATCCCCGCCAGCTGATTTTTCTCCACAGGCACTCATGAGGAATCGAGTCGCTGTCTATGTATCAATCTATTTTATAGTCAACGTCACGCGCACAGCTTTGTGGTGGACGGGACTCTCTGCCTAATACTTTCTTCGCTTCGTGCTGCGCTCGACGACGGACGCTGTCTTGATCGTCTCCGCCTTGCGCCCCTTCCACTGGATAAAGTCGTTCGAGTCGCGCAACCCTGCATTGAAGAGCCTCTTCTCTTCCTCCGTCAGCTTGCGCGTGAACTCGGTCGTGTCTTCGTCCAGCGAGTTCATCGAGTTGTTCAGGATGTCGCGATAGCGCTCGCCGCCGAACGACAGCCGCATGATCTCCTCAATCTCCTTCGCGTTCTCCTCGTCCACCAACGGGACCAAGTGCTTGCCGATCTCGTAGAAGTACGCCGTGAAGTCGCGCAGGTTGATCGACGACGGGCCCGCCTTGATCATGCGGCGGAAGCGCTTCGTGAGGTAGTGCGGCACTTCCAGCGTCACATCTCCACGGCTAGCGAGCGGCTCGGCGAGCCACATTGGCAGCTCCACGACCGCGCCGTTCTTCAGGTCAGCGCCAGCGCAGCTCGGGTCCAGGTACGCGCAGTCGATGGCGTCGGTCATGAACGTGCATTTCAGGCGCTCGTCGCCCGCGAGGATGTCGTTGACGTCAAAGTACCCGCCACTCATCGTGCTTTCTTTTTGCTTTCGCGGCTTTCTTTCCAACTGCTTTGTTTCAACTGCTTTCTTTGTGAACGCCTTTGTGGGACACATAACATTCAGTGTGTGGTGCACACAAATTTGCGTGTGTCCTGAAAATCGGCGCTCGCATCTCAAATCTCAACGCCTCTCGCACTTCCAAGCGAGAAGCAAGCCCCTTCAAGCCAAGAAGATGCTGGTGACGTTCGTGATCGACACGAGCGCGTCCATGAACCAGAGCACGAGCTCGGGCATGACGCTGCTCGACTTCGCCAAGTCGGCGGTTGAGCGCTTCGTGAAGCGCGTGCGCGACCCAAGCCGCCGCTACCAGCACCACTTCATGCTCATCTCGTGCGGCAGCGACAACGCGGTCGCCAACCGCAATTTCAACAACAGCAGCAGTAATAATGGCTCGGAAACCATCAACAACAGCAACCACACGCCGCCGTGGAACGGGCGCGTGCGTGTGGGATGGGACCAGTCGACGAACAAGGACGCGTTCCTGAGCGAGCTCAAAAACTTGCGTGCGAACGACCTGAGCGACGTCGGCTCGGCGCTCAAGCAGGCGTTCGAGCTCATGAACCAGATCCGCCTGCAGTTCAACTGGGACAACTACGGGCTCGGTCGCACGCCCTGGAACACGAATGTCGCGGTGTGCATCCTCATCACGGACGCGACCGTGCTCTCGATGATGGACGGCATGATCCAGGACACGCTCACGATCGCGCCGTCGAGCGCGGTCGGCGCAGAGCTCACCCACGAGCCGTATCGTTGGGACCAGGTGGGAAAAGGCAGGCAGTGCTTCATTTGTGCATGTTGAAAGGATCCATACTGATTGTTTGTGTTGTATGTATTGTGGTATGATAGCGTCTCTTCACCATCGCGCTGAAGCTCTCTGCGACCATGACGGGCGTGAAAAGCCAATCGACGGTCCCCACGGATCTCATGGCGCTAAGCGAAGCGACCGGCGGGATGCTCTACCTGCCCACTTCCAAGCCTGCTGTCGAGCAAAGGTGAGTCTCCACTGTGTGATTGTGCCAGCATGTTTCATATTGCTAACGTCTCGCTGCTTTTATCTTGTTACCAGTATCGACCAAATCATCCTCAAACTGAAAGCCGGCGCAGTCGTCAAGTTCAAGTGCGACGCGACTGAAAGCGACGCCGACGCCTCCCCCACGCGCAATGTCATCAGCCCGATCCCCAACGGCAAGGAGTACTGCTGGCCCGTCGCGGAATCGTTCTGGCTCGATCGCAACACTGTTTCGCTCCCCTCGCGAGACGCGCACCCGGTGCTGGTCTACCGGCGCACAGTGGAGACAGCGATCGAGGCGGCGACGAACCACATGCTGCTGGACACGCTCAAGTTCCCAGCTGATAACTATATGCTGGAGACCTCGCTGAACCCCGCACCTCCGAGAGGTCAACGCTGGCTCGTATACGTCCAAGGAAGCAAAGGCGACGGTCGCTTAGGTAGGTTTGCTATCTCGCGTATGGTTTGTTTCGTATCAGGTGGGCCTCATATCAACTAACACTTGTTGCATCTATAGGTGATCCAATTGGATTTTTGCGAGCCACTCCATCGTCTGGCTCGTCGTCAAATATCATGCTCGTTCTGCTGCCGTACAACTTCCCAGCTCTCTTCACATTGCTCGTGGAGGCTGCGCGCGTGTATCAAGCAAGCGGTCAGAACATCAGTTCGGCATCAGGAGCGTGGATGTTCCAAGCGAAAGCGATGCCTTCGTCGTGGAGAGAGCTGTTCACGTCGTATATCAGTGGATGTCCAATCTACTACTACGCTCCGCTGAAGAAAGTGCTTCGCAAATACAACTTGCACGACATGGTTCCCGAAGTCCAGGATTCTGGCCGCAGCTACCAGGTTTGTGGAATTGTCTATCACTTGTGTTCGTGTGTCTGAGATGAATTTGCAGTATGTGGTGTGAGTCTAATTTGCTTGGCAATATTGTTTTTCGTGTAGATCTCAAACTATCTCAACCGACTTCGAGACCAATCGATCACTGAGAGTGAGAACAACAACAAGCTATATGCAAGACTTGTCGCCAAAAGTGGAGGCATTCCTGACGCGTCTCCTTCAGCAACTTCGAGCAGAGACAATAGTAGCGATTTCTCGCTGGATGCAGTCGCGAACATGTCATTACAGGACCTACTGAAAGCTCATCAAAAGAGCAAGAGGTCGTTTTTCGACAAACCTTTCCGGAACGCACTGCAACTTCCGCTTCCACGGATCTCAACCAGCAAAGGCGAAGTGCCTTCAAACATGAGATTAGCGCCAAGCTTTCGAGCTGCTGAGGAAGATGAAAAACATCGTCAACCAATTGATGTGATGAGCGACTACGAATCACGACTCATCAAGAAAGAGGCGTTGCGAAACCCGCTGGGAGACCCAGAGCCAGACGAGGACACCCCCGCGGGGATTCGAAGACGCCAGCTGTGTTTCAATCTCGGAAACCCGTACAAGAAGAATGCGACCAAAGTACGTGTCTTAGTTGCTGCTGAAATTGTCGTTATCTTGCTTCCGCCGGCTAAACCTGATCTCCTTGTATCTTCTCGTTTCTTTCAGCAACAGGTCAGCAATGTCTATCAAGGAGAAGCTGCCGATGAAGCTGCGGCTCTCGGCGGTCAGTCCCCAAAGCGCCAGCGAACGAGAAAGCGCTCATCGCAACTGAAGCGCGAGAAGAAGCAGGCAAAACGCTCGCATCGACCACCGAGCTCGCCATCATTTGCGTCCTCACCAGGCTCACCGTCGCGCTCTCCGAAATCACCATCCAGCGGTTCACCAGTGACATCGTCCCCTGGAATGAGCGAAAGTGGAGACTCTGTCGTCTCAGTATCCACTGTTGGTTCAAACTACTCGGTGAAGGCGGAGACCGCGCAGATGCTTGGGATTCCACTGCACGATGGCAACTTCACTGAGGAAGGACAGGACAAAAGCTTTGTACGCTCAGTGTACGGCGTTCTGGTGGAGAACTGGGAGTCCTGGAGTACGATTCTGCGCTTGATCAAGGCGCGCACGATCACTCAGCAGGTAAGTCTTGAATCTCGTTGCTTTTTGGATTAGTCTACTATTGTCATCATCATCTCATTTTTTTTGCTTACTTTTGTGGCTACAGGAGCAAGAGTTCATTATGAACGCTCTTCGGTCGATGCGAGGCGGTGAAGTGGTCGTGAGAACGTACATTCAGCAAGCGATCCAGCACTCGAAGCAGTTCAAGAAGTCGAGTTTGGTGGCACAAATGCAGCAGCTGCTGGAGGAAATCGCACCAGAGGGTGAATCAAAGACCTCTGCTGGTGAAGCTGCTGATTACAACATGCTCGAGCAAGAGGCGACAAGCTAGTTGTTTGGTTGATGATGTGTGCAAATACTACATTCCCATTGTGAAGAGGCATGTGGGTTTTGAGTTCTGGGGTGTAAACCGCTCTGCTGTTTCCAGATGCAGGGTCTTTTTCTTCGGCACTTGGCTCATGTGGTGGTTGGCGTGGATGGCCGTGTGGACGCACCGCCCAAACGACGACAGCTACTACCAGCAGCAGCAACTAGGCGACTGTGTGGCTGAGCTCTCAAACGGGTGGATCTCTGCGCTTCGAGTGGTGAATCCTCGACGCTTCTGTGCATGTGCCTGGCTTGTACTGTGTAACTAGCATGGTCTAATGCTTATCTTTGGCGTGTTGGTGTGATGCGTGCGGTGATTGCGCCAGAGTGGATAGCGTCAAATACGGGGGACGACATCGCTGCGTTCAGCGTGTTCAAGCTTGAAGACACTGACTGCAGTCGCTCGCTCGACGGTGGACTTCAGTGCTGCGACGCCGATGTAGCCTGATTCTCAGCTGAACTTCACGATCTACAGCGTGAACACACGCACAGTGTACTTGATTGCAGTGTACGCTACCAATGAAGGCGATCTGTCCGGCCTCACGTCAACACTATCGGCGCTGCCTCACCAGGGATTCTGGACATCCATTGACTCCCAGGCGCTGGCGATCGACCGCTGCTCCCCGACTCTTGATACGACTTCAAAGCCATTGCGGTAAACAACGTGGACATCTGTCTTGCCATACTTGCCAACTTAGATCACGCAGCCTCGGTCACAGCCCTGATCAGTGGAGTCACTGTACCCGGTGCACCACCAGCTCCGTATCCACTCAGCGCGATCGGTGGACAAATATTTGTAGAGCTCGTCAAGCCTCCAAGCATGAACGACTCCGTGCTGACGGGATTTTCGGTCATGGTGTACGGGACAATCAGCGGTTTTGTGGCGATCAACGACTCGGCGGTCTACAACATCAACTTTCTGAGTGCCGACAGCTCGTACGCAGTGCAAGTCGCCTGGGTGTGTACAGCACTGGCGTTCGCATGAATGGGTTGTACGACGCAAGCGAGCTCTCATACAAGGAATTCGAGACCACGGACGAGTCCCCAGGCACGTTTGAGCTGCTCTCGTTGAGCACAGCGACGGTGCATGGCGAGCTTATCATCACTACAGCGCACCGCGTCGGCGGCACAGCAGGCGGCGCTCGTATTGGCGTGAACATCACCTAGCCTGACAATGACCTGCTCCACTGCGACTACAATAGCACTACTACAGCCTGTAGCAGTGCGTGCAGCTGTGAGGTACACTTGGCCACCTTCGGTGTCCTTAGCCAGGCAGGATCCCTCCAGTTTGAAGACGAGGAGGAGTACAAGAACGTGTCG
This sequence comes from Globisporangium cylindrosporum, assembly GCA_038050675.1. Lineage (NCBI taxonomy): Eukaryota > Oomycota > Peronosporomycetes > Pythiales > Pythiaceae > Globisporangium > Globisporangium cylindrosporum. The sequence goes on along the minus strand of JALBZD010000046.1, from coordinate 20,697 downwards.
ATCTCTGTGTGGGAAGACGACTACAGCATCGTGCAGCCTTCGCGTCCTTACCCGCAGCATGAAGCAAGTGCTGGAGAACGCAACGCGTTCTTTCTCACGCTCACATTTCAATCATCAAATGTTGTATTTGACAAATCCCAGACAAAACAAGTTAGCTCGCCACCTCCATGACGCACTAGGTGCTTGTTTTCTCATCAGGTGGTGTCGTTGACCATGTCGCTTAGAACGTAGCCGCTCTGCGTTTCACTGCTACCATCATATGTGGCAAACTTAGCTCAACGGATTGGTCGCTTTTGGGCATTTCCAGGCGCTTTGCTTGCTGTTGTCGAGGACACCATCACAACAGCAGCGAGAGCGGGAGCGCTGGAGTCCTCGTTTGGAATGATCACGTGCATGTCTTTATCCTCGTCACTCAGCAAAAGTGGATCGGTTTTTGCAGTCCCCCAGCATCCAGTCTCTCTACTTGTCGTTTCGCGACCTTTTTGAAAAAGTCGCGAAAAGACACTCAGTCAACCTCAAGATGATTGAAACGACGCGGCGCAGCTCTCATCAAGTGAGCCTCAGCAGCTGAAGTCGCCGCACACACACTCACGCACACACCAGACAAGCTTCCAATCTTGCATCGTGTCATTCAGTCTCGGAGCTCATCCTCTGCAGCCGCTGGCAACTCGAGGCCAATGAGCAAGCGCGCTGCGAAAGGCGTACGTGACAAATTATTCGTGTAGACTTGTATGGTTGCAAGGAGCTGGTCACTGAGTATTTATGTGTCGATGTACTTGGCTGCGAATAGACTAGCAACGCGGTGTCATTGAACTTCGTCTTAAATGAGCTCGACAAGTACGACCAGAATGAAAGCAGTAGTGTGACAGCAATTGGCGGCGACAGTGCCACGGGTGGTGGGGCAAAGAGCACAATCGACTTGAAAGTCCTGCGCAGTAGCAACGCGTCAGCTGCAGGTTTGAGCAAACCCGGAAAGCAGCTCGGGGCTGTATCTACTGGTGCAACGAAGAAGGCATCGGCACCAACAGCGAGTGGGGGCCGAGTTTCAGCGGTAACAGCAGGACCAGCTAGTCCACCAAAGAAGACAGCGAGTGGTGGCGTCAGCTTGGCAGCGTGGCTCGAAAACCATGTCCCAAGAGACAGGGTCGGGTTTCCAGGTGTCGAGCCAGCATATTTGGGCAACGATGCGAGTCCCACTGATGGCAGCCCCTGTGTCACAGAGAGCTTCCTCCCGCTCTGGTGTTTCCTAGACGTCGAGAACCAGCACGCAGATGAGCCACGAGAATGGCTCAAGCGCGGTCCGGTCAAAGCTGTCGCGCTTCCCATGGACGAAGCAACGGGAGCTCCTGGGAACTGGTCCGGCTGCATGGTGATCGCGTTCGAAACCCGCTTGGACAGATACATCGTATCCTGGTCGGCTGGAAAGCGCGTCGGCTCGCCCGTTGTGCATCGCAGCATGATCTGCTTTGAGAACGACGATAAAGAGGAGTTTGCTGCATGGCTACTGCAAGCGATCGAGAGACGAGACCAAGCGGAAGCGCTGCTGCGGCAGTCACTCTACGTGGAGAGCATGCCGTTGAGCTTCGAAACCCAGTTGGACTCGAACACGATCAGCAACATCCTCAGCCTGACATTGTCGTCGTCGTCCATCCCACCGAATGCAGGCACGTCGTCACTTCTGGACGAAGTAAATAACGCATACATGCACACGATGAACAAGCTCATCTTTGACACCAACGTGGACGATTTGGAGATCGAGTTTCCGGACCTGAGGCTCCCAAGAAGAGAGCTGCCCCCTCCCCCACCGCAGAGTGGGGTCATCGCAATCACGAGATACGACTACAACCACCGATTCTTGAGCATTTCCAACGACAAGTTCATCAACCTGCCGTTCGCGATCAGCGCGCTGCTGGATGTGCGCAAAAGCTGTGTCGAAGTGGAGACGCAGCGCTTTCTTTTGGACCAGCAGCCGACGGAGATCAGCTTTGGAGACGTGCGCGCGACGCCAAAGAGTATCACGCTGGGGGAGTTCAGCTCCATTCACGCACAGATGAGCCACGCAGCGCTGCGGTCGATGCGCGACAACTGGACCCGCCTCGCTGCAAAGCGAATTCAGTTCCACTTCGGTCAAGCGCAGCACCCAGCGTACAATATTGGCGAGTCAAATCGACTGCGGTACCTCGAGACCTCGACGCGGACTTTCTTGCAGCGCGTGAACTACATGGTGGAGGACACGCTGCGGTACCTGATCCACCAGAATTTCACTGGGTACAGGAATCTGATTCAGGACATGGCAGGTTTCAACGTCGAGGTGAAGAGTCCCAGTGATGTGCGCGTATCTCCGCTTCACCTACAGGTTGATGTCGAAACTCTTTCGACCAAGGGCGACTCCCACTTCATTCCTACCCACCAGCCCATGTTTCGACTCGAAATGGTAATCTCCTCTGAGAAGCGACTGCTAAACCAAGATCAGATGGACAAACGAGCGGCTGAGATTCGCGAATGGACCTTGGCGAATGCACAAGACCGACAGGCGCAGTGTCCACTGGAGCCGATTCTTGTTGAAGAAGGATTCCGATTCGAGTTTGCGACGAGTCCAGGGGACTTCCAGGAAGCGATCGTCTCGCAGTTCGATGTCGCGTTGCAGCGGCTGCGGTCGCTCGAACTGGTCGAGCGGCTCGTGATGGACCGCATTTTCTGGCCGAATCAGGATTGCATCGCGTGTCTGGAGACGAGTGCAGAGATGGTGGCGGGGCTCCGACAGCATGTTAGAGATGCAGTTGATCGCGCGACCAAGCCACTGCTGGACTACCACGCACAGTTTGACAGCTACATTACGCTGCTCAACATGAACGTCGACGAGTACTTGAAGACCATTCTAAAAGTCCAGCCTGCATTGTCGTCGTCCTCAACCCCACGAGGCGAAGGCGAAGATGATAAGGAGCTGTCACCTCTCGTGCCTCCCGTGGAACTGAACGAGCTCCGACGCCTGCTGAGCTACCATCACGACCAAGAGGCAAAGATCCTAGCGACAATACCTTCACGAGCGGTGAACTTGGGGCTCTTCCTCGTCGACTTGACAAATATCCGATTCACGCTGGCTAAGAAGCATCACGACAGTTTCACGAAACTGCTGGAGGCGCAGGTCGCGTACTGTTTCCAGGTTGCTGCTCGGATCATGACCAAGTTTGAAGAGATCAACACGAACCTTGCGGCCACCCCAAAAGACATCGAGAGCCTCACGGCGTTGCAGGAATACATCACGGGCATCCCAGCGCTGATGCAGCCGCTTCAAGACGAGATCGCGCAGATGATGAAGGACAACGGACTCATCGACGAGTTCCATCACTATGTCAGCGACGAGCACCTGCGTTTGACGTGGAACGTCCAGGGCTGGCCGACCAAGATCACCGCGCAAAGCTTACGCTTCAAGTGGGCTCTGGAAGAGCGGAAGGGCAAGTTTGCCAAGCAGATGGAGTCGGAGCAAGAGCGGTTCGACAAGACGCTGACGACGCTGCTGGAAGAGATTGAGAGCTTCTCACGATACGACAACCTGGCGTTTGTCGATGACGTGGCGCATCACGCGATGACGGTGCAGAAGAAGCTGGAGCAGGCGCAGCAGGACGCGATGCTCTTCAACAGTCGAGAGACGCTGTTCGGGAAAGAAGCGACCTCGTACGATGCGTTGTCATTGGCCAAGAAGAACTTTGAGCCATACAGCCAGCTCTGGGCGACCTCGTACAACTGGATCCAGAGCCGAAAATCCTGGATTCAGGGTAGTTTTACAGACATTAACGCGGAAGATGTCGAGAAATTGGTCGAGACGTACAGCACTGCGATTCAGAAGGCGTTCAAGTTCTTCAGCAACAACGGCAACGAGGCGTGCAGCAAGATCGCCGAGACCGTGAAGGAGCAGATCCTCGTGTTTAAGCCCTACGTACCGTTGATCGTCGCTCTGCGCAACCCGGGGATGCGACAGCGCCACTGGACCGAGCTGAGCAAGAACATCGGCTTTGAGCTCGAGATCGACGAGAGCTTCACGCTCACCAACATTTTCCAACTGAACCTGCTCGACCGCATTGATGATATTGTCAAGATCGCCGAGGCAGCGGGAAAGGAGTACCAGGTGGAGCAGGCGCTGAGCGTGATGAAGGCGGCGTGGGAGAAGATCGATCTCCAGATCATCGCGTACCGAGAAACTGGGACGTACGTGATCAAAGGTGTCGACGAGATCCAGGTTGTCCTCGACGAGCACGTGACGATGACGCAGGCAATGATGTTCTCGTCCTTCAAAGGTCCGTTTGAAGAGGAGATCACCGAGTGGAACGCGACGCTGCAGATGGTCTCGGAAGTGTTGGAGGAATGGCTCGCAGTTCAGCGCAATTGGCTATACCTGCAGCCGATCTTTGAATCGCCCGACATCAACAAGCAGCTGCCCGCGGAAGGCAAGCGCTTTGCATCTGTGGACAAGAACTGGCGTCAGACGCTCGCGTCGGCCAAGGCAAAGCCCAAGTGCGTCGAGTTCTGTAGGAACAGTAAGCTGCTCGAGAAGTTCCGCGAATCCAACTATTTCCTGGAGATGGTGCAAAAAGGACTGAGCGACTACCTCGAAGTGAAACGCTCGTCGTTCGCGCGTTTCTACTTTCTATCAAATGACGAGCTGCTGTCGATCCTGTCCGAGTCAAAGGACGTGAAATTGGTGCAGCCGCACTTGAAGAAATGCTTTGAAGGCATCGTGCAAGTCACTTTTGAAGACGATCTCAACATCAGCGCGATGATCTCGGCGGAGGGCGAGAAAGTGCAATTTGTGACCCAGGTGGACCCAAAGAACAAGAACGTCGAGCACTGGATGATGGAGGTCGAGAATATGATGAAGATCTCGATCCGCGACGCCATGGAGCGCGCGATCATCGACTACACAAAGATCGACCGCACAGTCTGGATCCAGAAGTGGCCGGGCATGTGCGTGCTCAACGGGAGCCAGATGCACTGGACGTGCGAGATGGAGGAAGCCATGGACAACGAAGGCAAAGAGGGCGTGAACAAGATGCTCACGAGGCAGCTCAGCCAGCTCGCAGACATGGTCACGCTCGTGCGCGGTAACCTGGACAAGATGTCGCGCATCACTTGCGGTGCGCTCACGGTTATCGACGTTCACGCGCGAGACGTGACGCGCAAACTCGTGGCACAGAACGTCGAATCCAAGGGTGATTTCCTCTGGAGCTCGCAGCTCAAGTACTACTGGGAGAAAGACCTCTGGGTGCAAGCCGTGACGTCAAGACGGCCGTACGGATACGAGTACCTGGGTAATTCGTTCCGCTTGGTGATCACGCCCTTGACCGACAAATGCTACCTGACGCTCATGGGAGCACTGCAGATGATTTTAGGCGGCGCACCCGCTGGTCCTGCAGGCACAGGGAAAACCGAGACGACCAAGGATCTTGCAAAGGCGCTCGCGAAGCAGTGCGTCGTCTTCAACTGCTCCGACGGACTCGACTACATCGCGATGGGCAAGTTTTTTAAAGGACTCGCGTCTTGTGGCGCCTGGGCGTGCTTTGACGAGTTCAATCGCATCGATATTGAAGTGCTCTCTGTGGTGGGACAGCAGGTCGTGACACTGCAGCTCGGCATTCGCCGCGGCGACACGCGCATTGTCTTTGAAGGCTCGGACATTCGCCTCAGCGACCAGTTTGGCGTGTTTATCACCATGAATCCGGGCTATGCGGGGCGTAGTGAGCTCCCGGACTCGCTCGCGGCGCTGTTCCGCCCTGTGGCGATGATGGTGCCGGATTACGCGCTGATTGGAGAGATCATGTTCTTCGCGTACGGTTTTTCCGATGCGCGAGCGCTCGGCGCGAAAATGGTGACGACGTTCAAGTTGTGTTCCGAGCAGCTGTCGTCCCAGTTCCACTACGACTATGGCATGCGCGCTGTCAAGACTGTAATCACTGCGGCAGGTAACTTAAAGCGCGACGACCCGGACATGGACGAAGACGTACTACTGCTGCGTGCGCTGCAAGACGTGAACCTGCCTAAGTTCCTGGCACACGACATCCCGCTGTTCAGTGGCATTATCAGCGATCTGTTCCCAGGTAAGTGCCGTCCAAACCTGGATCTGGGGGCGCTCATCAGCGTCATCAAGTTGAAGACCCACAAGCAGAACCTGCAGCCGGTGCCGTATTTTCTCACAAAGTGCATCCAACTCTACGAGACGATCGTCGTACGTCACGGGCTCATGGTCGTCGGTGCCACGGGCGGTGGCAAGTCGTGCAACATCAGCGTGCTCGCAGACGCGCTGACTGAGCTGAAGCAGCGCAACGAAATCGGTTTCGCGTTCGAAAAGGTGATCAAGTACCAGCTCAACCCCAAGTCCATCACGATGGGCCAGCTCTACGGCGAGTTCGACCCGAATACCCACGAGTGGCAGGACGGGATCCTCTCGACTTTGTACCGCGCCGCCGCGAGCGACACCAAGTCCGATCGCAAGTGGGTGATCTTCGACGGACCAGTGGACGCGATCTGGATCGAGAATATGAACACCGTGCTGGACGACAACAAGAAACTCTGCTTGAACAGCGGTGAGATGCTGCAGATGTCCAACCAGATGACGATGATGTTCGAGGTCGAAGACCTCTCAGTCGCGTCCCCGGCCACTGTGAGCCGAACCGGCATGGTGTATATGGAGCCGAGTACACTCGGGCTGGCGCCGCTCGTCGACTCGTGGCTCGAGATGTTGCCAAAGTCCATCTTGCCTTACGCACACATTTTCCTCCGCCTGTTTGACGTGTATCTATACGCGTCCGTGGCGTTCATGCGGTCGTTTCTGAGCGAATTGGTACCGACCATGGACAACAATCTCGCGCAGTCGCTGATGAGCATTCTGGACTGCTATCTCGACGGGTACCGCGAAAAGGCTGATGGAAGTGGAGACGCGCAACAGCCAAGTGCGCAGTTCAAAGTGGACATCGAGTCGCTGTTCGTCTTCGCGCTGGTCTGGTCTGTCGGCGCCACGACGAACGATGCGGGACGAGTCAAGTTCGACAGTTTTCTGCGCGGCGAGATGCTCGCAAACAACTGCCATCCAATGATGCCTCACGTCGGTCTTGTGTACGACTATTGCTATTCGCTAAAAGACCACAAGTGGGTACCGTGGATGGAGACCATTTCACCCTACAAGATCCCTGCAAACACGTCGTTCGCCGACATTGTCGTGCCCACAGCCGACTCGGTGCGCAACACTTTTCTCTTGGACTCGCTCATGAAAACGGGCAAGCACGTACTCATGGTGGGCGACACTGGCACGGGCAAGACCGTCAACATCACGCGTTACCTCATGTCTTTGCCCGCTGACGTGATCATCCCAATCCCGATCTCGTTTTCGGCGCAGACGTCAGCCAACCAGACGCAGGACATGCTGGACTCCAAGATGGAGAAGCGCCGGAAAGGGGTCTACGGACCTCCAGCGGGCAAGAAGTACATCATCTACGTGGATGATCTGAACATGCCCAAGCGCGAGAAGTACTTTGCGCAGCCGCCGCTGGAGCTTATCCGCCAGTGGTTCGACCAGGGCGGCTGGTATGACCGCAAGCTGCTCGTGTTCCGCACGATCATCGACATTTTGTTTGTCGCATCGATGGGACCCCCTGGTGGCGGTCGCAACCCGATCACGCCCCGCATCGTGCGGCATTTCAATGTGATCGGCTACGCGGAGCTGGGTGACGACAGTAAAAAGATGATCTTCAGTACGATTTTAGGCAACTTCTTGAGCTCTTTCGCCAGCGACGTGGTTCGCTTGACCAATAGCGTCGTGAACGCGTCCATCAAAGTGTACAGTACGATCTGCAGTGAGCTGCTGCCGACGCCCGCGAAGTCTCATTACACGTTCAACCTGCGCGACCTGGCTAAGGTCTTCCAGGGTGTGCTCATGGGCGACAATCGACGAATCACAGAGCAGGACGGCATGATCCGTCTTTGGATTCACGAGTGCAAGCGCGTGTTCGAAGACCGCATGATCTCACACCAAGACCACGACTGGTTCCTGAAGCTCATGCGCAAGTCAGTCGCCGAGTTCTTTGGCACAGACTACAGCAAGGTCGTGAAGAGTGAGTACCTGCTCTATGGGGATTTCCTCGTGCCTGGCGCAGACCCAAAGATCTACGAAGAAGTGGTCGAAGTGGACAAAGTGCTGGGTGTCGTTGAAGACTACTTGCTGGACTACAACGCAGAGAGCAAGACTCCGATGGGGCTCGTGCTCTTCATGGACGCAGTCGAGCACGTCTCGCGCATCGCGCGTATCATCCGGCAACCGATGGGCAATGCGCTTCTGCTCGGTGTCGGTGGTAGTGGGCGACAGAGTCTAACGAAACTCGCGACCTACATGGCGGGGTACAAGTGCTTTCAGGTAGAGATTGTCAAAGGGTATGGTATGGTCGAGTGGCGAGACGACGTGAAGAAGTGCCTCTTGCTCGCGGGCGTGAAGGATACATCGGTCGTGTTCCTCTTCTCGGACGTTCAAGTAGTGAACGAGACGATGCTCGAAGACTTGAACGGTGTGCTCAATTCGGGCAACGTCCCGAATCTGTACGGACCCGAGGACATGGACCAGATCATCACGTCCTGCCGCATCGACTGCCAGAAGAAGCAGATCCCACCCACGAAGACCAACATCTTCCAGCAGTTCATCATGCGCGTGCGGCGCAACATCCACCTGGTGATCTGCATGAGCCCCATCGGCGCGCTCTTTCGGGACCGACTGCGCATGTTCCCCTCGCTCGTCAACTGCTCGACCATCGACTGGTTCAGTGAGTGGCCCGCCGAAGCGCTCAACTCGGTTGCGACAGCGATTCTCAGCGGCGGAAACCTGAATCTCAGTAACAGCCTGCCGGCGCTCGTGGAGTCGTTCAAGATCGTCCACCAAAGCGTGGAAACTACGTCCAAGCGGTTCTACGACACATTGCGTCGGTACTTTTACGTCACGCCGACCAGTTACCTCGAGCTGCTGTCGACCTTCAAAGCGGTCCTGGTGTCCAAACGCGAAGAAGTGAACACTATGAAGAGCCGCTTGCAAAACGGCGTCGACAAACTCAAAGAGACCAAGGTGCTCGTCGCAACCATGCAGACGGAGCTTGTCGAATTGCAGCCCGTGCTCGCGGCTACGCAGATCGAGGTGGAGCAAATGATGGTGCAGATCGCCAAGGACAGCGCCGAGGCAGATGTGACCAAAGCCACGGTTGAGAAGGAAGAAGCAGCCGCGAACATCAAGGCGAACGCGACAAAAGATATCGCGGCATCGGCGCAGCGCGACCTGGACGCCGCTCTTCCCGCTCTCGACGCGGCGCTCGAGTGTCTGAACAAGCTCAAGAAGGCGGATATTGACGAAGTGAAGGCACTCAAGACCCCGCCTGCAGGCGTGAAGCTCACGATGGAAGTCGTGTGCATCCTCTTTGGGCAGAAACCCGTGAGCAAGCCGGACCCGGATCGCCCTGGAAAGAAGATTAACGATTACTGGGAGGTGGCGCAGAAAGTCGTGCTCTCGAACGCGAACAAGTTCATGGAGAGTCTGCTGACGTTCGACAAAGACAACATCCCCGACGCGATCATCACCAAGGTCGCTCCGTACATGGAAGACCCAAATTTCACGCCTGAGCAGATTGAGAAGTCGTCCAAGGCGTGCACTGCGATTTGCATGTGGTCCTGCGCCATGTACACGTACCATTTCGTCGCGAAAGCCGTCGAGCCAAAGAAGAAAGCGCTCGCTGAGGCGCAGCAAGAGCTCGACGTCACGCTCGCAGTGCTCAAGAGCGCGCAGGACAACCTGCAGCAAGTGAGCGACCGATTAGCAGAACTGGAGCGCTCGTACCAAGGCGCGATCACGAAGAAAGAGGAGCTCGCGGCCAAGGTGATCCAGTGCCAAGTGCAGCTGCAGAATGCCGAGAAGCTCATCGGTGGGCTCGGCGGCGAAGAAGCGCGTTGGAAAGACACGGTCGCGCAGCTCGAAGTGGACTATGCGAACCTCACGGGCGACGTGCTGGTCTCAGCCGGTACGATTAGTTACTTGGGAGCGTTCACAGCTGAGTTCCGCGAGTCGCTAGTCTCGTCGTGGCACGAAGCGCTTGTGCAGTACCAAGTCCCACACTCTGCAGGCTGCGACATCATCCGCACTTTGCAGGATCCAGTGAAGCTGCGCGCGTGGCAGATCGCGGGGCTCCCTACCGACACCGTATCAACGCAAAACGGCATCATCATCTCACGCGCGCGACGGTGGCCGCTGCTGATCGATCCGCAGGGCCAAGCGAACCGGTTCATCAAGAACCTCGGCAAGGACAAGCAGCTCTGCGACAATGGCATGGACGTCGTCAAGCAGTCAGACCGCAACTTTCTCCGGTCACTAGAGAACGGCATTCGCTTCGGGAAGTGGGTGCTCTTGGAGAACGTGGGAGAAGAGCTCGATGCGGCGCTCGAACCCGTGCTCCTGCAGCAGAAGTTCAAACAGAGCGGCCAGGACATGATCCGCTTGGGCGAGAACACCATCCCGTACAACGAGAGCTTCCGGTTCTACATGACGACCAAGCTCGCGAATCCGCACTACGCGCCTGAGGTGTGCGTGAAAGTGAGCCTGTTGAATTTTACGATCACGATGAAAGGACTCGAAGAGCAGCTGCTGGGTGTCGTGGTGCTCAAGGAGATGCCCGACCTGGCGGCCAAGAAGACCGAGCTGATGCTCTCGAACGCTGAGGGCAAGAAGCAGCTCTACGAGATCGAGAACCAGATTCTGTACCTGTTGTCACACTCGGAGGGCAACATCCTGGACGACACGAATTTGATCGAGACGCTCGCGTCGGCGAAACAGACGTCGGCAGTCGTAATGGCGAAGATGAAAGAAGCCGAAGAGACCGAGAAGGAGATCGACGCGCGCAGCGATGGCTATCGCCCAGTCGCGTATCGTGCAGCGCTGCTGTTCTTCTGCATCGCAGACCTCTCGCTCGTGGACCCCATGTACCAGTACTCGCTTACGTGGTTCACGGGTCTGTTTGTTCGCGGCATCCAGTCGGCAAAGCTGGCCAATGTACTCGAGCAGCGCCTGAAGAACCTGAACGACTACTTCACCTACTCGGTGTACAAGAACGTGTGCCGCTCGCTGTTCGAAAAGCACAAGCTACTGTTTTCGTTCCTGCTCACGATCAAGATCATGCAGGGCAGCAACGAGATCGATCCAGGTGAGTGGCGATTTCTCATCTCGGGCATGGCGGACGGCGCGCCAGTGCAAGCCGAGAACCCGGCGGCGATGTGGCTCGAAGCGTACGCGTGGAACGAGATCTGCTGCCTCTCAACGTTCCCGGCGTTCGCGACGCTCGCGGGTGAGTTTGCAGAGCACGTGGCGGAGTTCCGCAGCATCTTTGACTCGACTGAGCCGCAGAACCAGACGATCCCTGGCAGTTTAGAGTCAACACTCGACACTTTCCAGCGGCTCTGCATTCTGCGCGTGCTCCGACCCGACAAGATGATGCCCGGGATGCAGAACCTCGTGTGCGCCAAGCTGGGCAAGGAGTTTATTGAGCCGCCGCCGTTTGATCTGAGCAACACATTCGAGGACGCCACGCCCGTCACGCCGCTGATCTTTGTGCTGTCCCAGGGCTCGGACCCCGCTAAGGACCTGATTACGTTCGCAGTGAATACGGGAATGGACAGCAAGCTTAAGTCCATCGCGCTGGGTCAGGGTCAGGGCCAGATCGCTGCAAGGATGATCGAGAACGCGACGGGCAAGGGCGAGTGGGTGCTACTCCAGAACTGCCACTTGGCGCTCAGCTGGATGGCGGAGCTGGAGCGCATCTGCGAAGAACTGGATCCGACGAAGCTGCATCCGGACTTCCGGTTGTGGCTCACGAGCATGCCGACGGCCGCGTTCCCCGCGTCTGTGCTTCAGGACGGCGTCAAGATGACGAAAGAAGCTCCGAAGGGACTGCGCGCCAACCTCAAGAACACGTACTACAAGCTGAACGACGACAAGCTCGGCGTCACGCGGAGACCGGACGTGTTCCAGAAACTGCTCTTTGGGTTGTGCTTCTACCACGCGGTCGTCTGCGAGCGCAAGCGCTTTGGCGCCTTGGGCTGGAACATCCCGTACCAGTTCAATGAGACCGACTTGGACATCAGCGTCGCGCAGCTCGAGATGTTCCTGAACACGTACGACCACATCCCGTTCGACGTGCTGCAGGTGATGACGTCGACGATCAACTATGGCGGCCGCATCACAGACGACAAGGACATGCGCACGTCGGACGTGATCCTCATGACGTTCTTCAAGGACGCGATCCTGCAGGACGGCTATAAGTTCTCCCGGAGCGGCGTGTACTACTCGCTCACCTGCGACCACGATAACCCGTACCAGAGCTACGTCAACTACATCAACTCGCTGCCGATCAACCCGGAGCCCGAGGTCTTCGGCATGCACGAGAACGCCGACATCACGTGCGCGCAGTCCGAAACCTACGAGGTGTTCGACATCATCCTGTCGCTGCAACCGCGCGTGAGTGCCGGCGCAGGCAAGTCGCGCGAAGAAATCATCGCGGACGCCGCCAAGTCGATCGAGTCGAGGCTGCCTGCCCAGTTTGACTTGGAGCACGTGCAGGCGGCGTACCCCGTCTCGTACTCGGAATCGATGAACACGGTCTTGGCGCAGGAGGTCGAGCGCTTCAATAAACTGCTCGGCGTCATGGCGTCCACGCTCAAGCTCGTGCAGAAAGGGCTCAAAGGGCTGATCGTCATGTCCGCCGAGCTCGAAGCCATGGGCAACTCGCTCTACGACCAAAAGGTGCCTACGATCTGGGAGGGCAAAGCGTACCCGTCGCTCAAGCCGCTGGGTCCGTGGGTGAAAGACCTGCTCGACCGACTCGAGTTCATCACCAAGTGGATCGAGCACGGCATCCCGGCGGTGTTCTGGATGTCGGGCTTCTTCTTCCCGCAGGGGTTCATGACGGGCACGATCCAGAACCACGCGCGCAAGTACAAGCTGCCTATCGACTCGCTCTCGTTCCAGTTCATCATGCTGACGCAGGAGGTGCAGGAGCTCGTGAAGCGACCCACCGACGGCTGCTACACGTACGGGCTCTTCATCGAAGGCGCGCGCTGGAACAAGGAGACCCAGGCGCTGGACGATCCGCTGCCGCGCGAGCTATTTGCGAAGATGCCCGTGATCCACCTCTACCCGCAGCCAAACTGCGAGCCTTCCAAGGGCGGCATCTACCGCTGTCCGGTATACAAGATCCTCACGCGCACGGGTACGCTGTCGACCACGGGCCACTCGACGAACTTTGTCATGTGGATCGAAATTCCATCGAGGAACACAGTCATCTGGCGCAACTCGTTGGTCTCGGAGACGAACGCGCAGGTGCTCTTCTGCGACCAAGAGGACTGGATCAAGGCTGGCGTCGCGTGCTTCTGCTCGCTGCGATATTAGTTAGGCTCAAGATGACAAGATATAGTAGACCTTCCCAGTTAATTGATTGCACCAGCACTTTGGGCTTGAGCTGTGATAGACAGACACCACATGACTTTGATTTGTGGTTCGTGACAGAATCTACACGCTCGGACGCGTTCGATGCGACGGCGCTCGATTTATAAACGCGACAATTCCTGCGGGGGTCTACAACAGCACATCAGCATCACCAAATAGAACAGCAGCAGCGGTCAGGTGCATGAGCAATATCGTCAGCTTCTAGCGCATGGCGTGGTGGTGTATTCTCATATTGAGCAAGCGCGCAGACACAATAGCAGGAGGCTTACTGAACGAGCAGCTTTTCCAGACGGAGCTTCGTGATCTTGCTCTGCTCGGCGGCCGCGATCTTCAGTTCATCTTCCATGCTGTTGCCGATGCGCGACTCCAGGATCGTGAGCATCTCGTCCGCCGACTTGCCCGTCGCGCAGACGATGTAGATGTACCTGAAGTTTGGTTGCAACCGAGCACCATGAGCTCCATGGAGCTATACAGATTTGGCCACGACGATTTTAAGCCACGAACTCACCCGAACGTGTCGAAGTACTGGTTGTTGAGCTCTTCGAGGCGGTCCAGCACCGCGTCCGCCGCATCTTTCGTTGACTAGCGAGTAGTAAAAGCTGTCAGCATTGGCGGCGTGTATGCATAAAACCCAATATATGTGCATTCGATTCACACCTTTTGCTCCTGCGCTTCCCACTCCTTGATCGGCTGCTTGGCTCGACCAATCTGCACTTGACACAATCCATGAACACACTCAGCAACCGATACGCATACAGCCACAAGGCTAGAGCAGTAAAACCGGTACGCTACTCTGCGGCAACGTACGCGCGGGTGTGCAGCGAAAGCCTCGAGCCAATCCTCGCGCGTGAGCTGCCTCTCCACGTCGTTCGATGCGCTGCAGAGCGCGTCAAAGTCGTCGAACGGAAAGCGGTGCAGCAGCGTCTTCACCCAGCGGCGCGACCCACAGCAGTACAGCAAGCTCTGGAAGAGCGCCGAGTCGGGACGCTGCGCGTCGGCGGCCGCGGCTGCGCGGTTGAGCTCTGCAAGCGCCATCTCTCCTTCCTCCGCTTCTTGCCAGTTGTGAATGCGTGAATGCGAATTGTCGAGTGAATGCGCGTTGAGCAGAGAAACTCAGATCTGAGAACTGATGCCGAGAATCTGACAGCTCTCATATTTGATTTTGAGCTGCACATTTCACGCTTTTTTTCAAGCCAATTATCAGGATACGCAGCTGTCGGTTTTGGAATCATCTGAGACCCCAATCCGGTGTTTTCTTTCTCAGAGATTTTCTAACTCGATATTTCCCGCATTCCGATTATCGGAGTATAAATCGTGCGATTTCGTTTGGAAAATCCGAGCCATTCTCGGGTTAAAGGCGCATGAGTTTTTGCGCAACCCGGGTTGGCTCGGAAAGAAAGAGGCTCGACGTTGACCACTTTCAGACGAACGCATGCTATTCGCCCATGCTTACAGTCTCCCACTCACTCTCTACGGTAGAAAGCATATCGGCAGGCTGCTTGCTCATGAAGTGTTTTCTGCCTCTAACTGCAACTGCAAACAGGGCGTCCTCCCTCACTTTCATCACACCTGATTTCTCCATTTCATCTTTCGCCCTCCTCGTTCTCCTCGCTTCATTCTTGAGATCGCACGACGACAAACCAAGCTTTGGCCATGGCGCGAGCACCATCGACACCTTCACCGCCAAAGTCATCAAAAACCGTGGCGGATAAGGAGAAGAAGAAGACTACCAGCGACTGCACGACCATAGTGATTATCGTGGACACAACAGGAACACGTATCTTCATTTTGTATTTGACATACCACCGTGAACAATATCTTCGTTTCGTCAGGTCGATTTTGCTCACTAGGTACACGTTGTTTCCTTCATTCGTCGCTGGTCGCGTCGCTCAAGATGTAGTCGCTCTCCGTTTCACTGCTGTCATCGTATGCGGCAAACTTGACTCTGCGGATCGGTCGCTTCTGGGCATTTCCTGATGCTTTGTCTGCTGTTGCCGAGCCCGTTGTCACAGCAGCGCGAACATTGGTACTGGAATCCTCGTCTGAAATAGTCACATGCATGTCTTCATCCTCGTCACTCAACAAAATTGGATCTGTGGCCGTCCCCAGCACAAAGGAGACCGTGGTCGGAGCTACATGTGTGACGGTCACTCTGCTTGAGGTCGTCGTCTCAGATTTAACGACACCAATTGAGCTTTCGCTGCGCTTGGACTCTGGCTTCTCAGTTCTGGGTGCACTGTCCTTGTTTGGAGCAGACTCAGTTTTCACAGTGCTGGAGGATTGATCCTTACTTCGAAAAGACTCGACTTTCACCGTCCTAGCAGTTGTCTCATTACTTTGAGATGATTCAGCTTTCAAAACTCTGGTAGATGTCTCGTTGCTTCGAGATGGCTCAGCTTTCAGACCAGCGGTTGAAACTGCGCCTTGCTCGGAAGAAGGCTCCGTCTTCAATCTTGCCGTTGAAGAAGCTACGACACTTGATGCCTGGATATTCGGGATCGCTGATGAATCGTTGCCTGCACGAACTTCCGATTTCACGCTCGAAGACGCTTCAGTTGCAGCTCGGTGACTAATCAAAGATTTCTTTTTCTTCGTGCGCTTAGTTTTTGAAAAAGTAGCGGTAGCTGGTGCCGCAGCAACAACCTGGGGATTAGATGCAGCACTGGCAGGGGCTAACTCGACGGATGCAGTAGGGCGAACTGGGGATGCACTGACGGCAGCAGGACGCTCCGACTTCACATTGACGGTTGCCGAGGTCCTGCTTGAGCCTGGCGAGGTTAATCTCTGCCCACCTGATGATGGTGTAACTACTGTACTCCCGGACGCGCTGCCACCAGAACGCACATCAGAAGCTGAAAGAGGAGGCATGGTCACCAGCTGACCAGAACTCGTCTTGTACGCTGCCATCCGATGCGACCCAGTGCGCACGACGTTGCCGTGCTCGTCTTCCACTGTGAATCGCACGTGCCCAGGCTCAGCAATTACGTCTTTGCCAAGAAGACGGAGATTCTGGAGAACGTAGTACAGCTGCTGCTGCAGTCGTGTCGCCTTGTTTTCAT
Source organism: Globisporangium cylindrosporum (assembly GCA_038050675.1). Lineage (NCBI taxonomy): Eukaryota > Oomycota > Peronosporomycetes > Pythiales > Pythiaceae > Globisporangium > Globisporangium cylindrosporum. The sequence goes on along the minus strand of JALBZD010000046.1, from coordinate 4,125 downwards.
TCGAGTCGTTGAGCATAGCAGCAGGGTGTGTTATCACTGCTGCTGGCGCCTTCGCCTTGAGCCGTTTTTTTTGTTTCTTGTGAGCCTGGAACATCCCTTCGAGGTTATTCGTTCCGCTTGATGCATAATACTCTTGCTGGTGCTGCTCATTTCTGTACATCAGAGATAGTTCCTCGGCTTCAGCAGCCTTCAATCGCCGCTCCTGTCGCTTCAAAATCTGCTCGTTCATGCGCAGCAGAATACTCTCGACTGTATCTCGCATCACCAACTGTTCGATGACGACGGCTTGTCGAGCACCCATTCGATGCGCGCGACTCACCACTTGCTTCTCCAACGATTTGTCCCAAATCTCTTCCAGCAAGAAGACATGCGTCACAAACGAGAGATCCAAGCCGTGCGACCCAACCTCAGTCAAGAGAAGCACGTTCACGGACGGATCCTTGCGAAACCGGGTGAGGTACTTCAGACGATGCTGTTGAGATAGACCAGTGATGAAATCCGCAGTTTGGATTCCCTGTTGCGCAAACGCGACTTTCAGCTCCCAAATATGTTCGCTGAACTGCGAGAAAACGATTGTCTTGACATGTCTTGATAAATTTCTGGACCTGTTCGCGCCGCTGCTGATTTCAGCATAGTTCTGCGCGTACTCCTTCTTCAGCTCCTTGACTCGAGCAACGACGTACAAAGCCTTGCTTGCATCGACAATATCAAAATCTCGGAGATAGTTGACTGCGAGACGAGGGTTGGGAACTCGAGACTCGCCACTTCGCTGCCCCTCCTGCCATGCACGCAACTGCCGTCTTCGCTCCTCATCCCGCTCTCTTTCGCGGACTCGAATCTCGGCGCCAACAGCGTTAAGATTTTCCATAGCTTTACCACCTTTGAAAATAAATTCAAACCCTGGCTGCAGTTTCTGGAAAACCTCAATGTCGTACGCTGCGTCACAGATCGAACAACGCGGCCCCACCCTCTCGATACGGTCCCCAACACAATCCGCGCAGCAAAGATGACCGCATGGAACCAGCATGAGAAGTTTGAAATCCCGCTTGCAGCTTCCACATGGCGAGCTTTCTCCTGCTTCTTGAGCTCGATGCATGTACTCCATCAGAGCAGTCAGCTTTTCGTCTCGTATTCCAGATTCGATCGCGTAATTCACAGCGTCCACACGTGCTGCCTGGGTAAGCAAGATGCTCATCGATTCGCCTCCGCAAGTCGCGATCCGAAGGTTCTTTACCACATGCATCGCGTATTTGCGGTTCAGTGGGTTCAGCAAACTGTCCAAGTGAAGACGACCAGGATACTTTGGATCGTAGTTCGTGGTAACAAGGTTAGCACGCGCCACACTAGCAACCGAGTTGTACATATCATGCTCTTTCGGCGTCGGGTCGATAAACACGGTTCGCCAAATCGGATCAGGAATGATGTTGCGGACAAACTCCTTCGTGTGTCGCATCATGATTCGACTGAGCAGACGCTGTAATCGGAGGAAAGCGATCGGCTCGTTCTGCTCAAATGGCTTTGCAACGGCTTTCAGCCACGCTTTACCGTCAGGCTGTCCGTACGGAACATCCTTCAGAAATACCAAGAGCCCATGCATGTGGCGAAGATCCGCGGAATGCATGGTGTTGGGAGTCGGCGTCCCCGTCATGACCCAGCGCTTTTCGGCGTAGAAGATCCGCGCCATGCGCATCTGATGCGTCTCTGCTGTACCGCCAAGCTTGTGTCCTTCGTCCACGACAATGCGCACCCAGTGAACCTTCAAGAGCGAGGACACTTCGCCACGAATCTCGCCGTCCACGTAGCGTGCAGGACCTTCAAAACCATACCGCTCGGGTGCGCGCTCTTCAAGTGCCGATGCAGGTCGATTGTACTTCCATTCTTGCGCCAACCGCGAGAGCGACGTGATCACGACGTCATACGTCGCCAGTTCGGCACTGGACGGGAGGGTTTTGCCACTGTCAACAAACACCTTGAGCGCCCCTGGCTCAACATGCGTCTTGATCTGGTACTTCCAATGATCAACCAACGGGTCTGGGACAACGATGAGCGTTGTAGCGGATTTGACGAGCTGGCTTGGCTGCACAGTGCGTCCTCTTGACTCCGACGAGCGAAGCCGGCCCAGCGTTCCTGTGTGATTCGAGCTTGAGCCTATGTCAGGTGCAGATTTCACCCGCTGTCCTTTCGTCCGCAGTAGCAGCGCCAGCATCGTGATGGTCTTCCCCAGCCCCGGCTCGTCGCAAAAGAGCCCTCCTCTGCAGTCTTGAGTTGTCGGCGTCGGCTGCTTGATGATCTTCCAATCCACCAAGTCAATTGAGATTGGAGCGTTCGGCCGATGCACTGGCGGGAAGATGAACGGGTGCGGCAATGGCGCCGTGTGTGCAGATGGCGGCGCTTCACGATAGAGCAGGAACTTCAGCGCTTTCCTCTGATGGCGGTAGAGCACGAGGTTCAGTCCTGGAACGACTTCGTACGATAAGTGCTGGAACAGAGAGCAGACGCTGCTGAGCGACGCCAGGTCGCGCGCATCCATCATGCACACGAGCGTCTGCAGCGCGATGATGGGCAGGTCCGTGACGATCACTTCGCGCTTCTGCCGCTTCATGCGCTCGACGTACGTGCGGTCTTCTCGGATCTCCATCTGGTCGGTGTCAGTCGGTGACCTCAGCGTGAGAAACACGTCGCTCAAATAAAGCGTCTTGGAGGTACCGGAAACACCAGGCAGACTCCCGTCCTGCTGGTGCAAATTGCAGCCGACGACATGGCACATGCTCTCCTTCGCTTTCTTCAGCGAGTCTTCCAACGACGTCTCTTTTTCTGCTTTCACACGTGTGTACCCGACGACCGACAGGATTGTGGGCTGGAGGTGGCTGAGCACGAACTCAAAGTCTTGCAGGTTCACGGACGTCGGCGCGCTCTCGTTCAGCTGCACAAAGAGCTGGATCGTCGCGACAGGTTCCAGCAGCTGAGGTGACGATGACGATGACGACGACGTCGACACTCTTCTTGCGCTACCGCTGTCGCTGCTATTGCTGCTGCTGCAAGTACTTGCTGCACTATCTGTCGCCGCAGCGCTGGTTGGATAGCTCACGACGTACTTAGCGTCGACGAGGAACACGCGCTTCTCGATGAGCACGAGCAAGCCGCGCAGCAGCTGCGCGAAGCGGCAGTTGCGACACCCGTCCGCCGAGCTGTTGGCGCACACGAGCTCCTTCTCGAGCGGCAGCAGCGACGAGCGTGAACGGCCGCTGCTGTTGTGCGTCGGACTGGCTGACACGTGTGGGAACACGAGCTTGATCCAGTCCGCCTCGGTGCGCTGGAACGTGACGGGGAAGACCACGATCTCGCGCTCGCAGGGACGCAGCGGCAGCTCTGGGAAGAGCGGCGCGAGCACCTCGACCGTCTGGCAGTAGGGCAGCGCGCCCATTTCTATCTCTTCCCTTGGGTGGGCGTCGCAGGGTCGCTCGCCGTCACTGTCGTCCGGCGTCAGGTCGATCACCATCGGCGCCGCCATGCTCGCTCAACGTCTGTCTGCCAGTGCGGAAACCAACCCAGCAACTATGAACAAATAAAAATGGCGCTTCAGAACCGAATCAAAACACGTAGCTGACTGCCGGATAAGTGAGCAGCTCAATTTACATCATGTGGGCCACATTGAAAACTAGCACATGCTTTTTGCCATCAAGTAGTCTTGTGTACAACCTCTCCAGCACGTCAGATAGGTTCATTCGCCTTTCAACTTGGTGGAACTGCCTCGTTAGATTCACTATAGAGACGCTTTTTCAAATCTGTGGCAAAATGCGTTTTATCCGCAATGAATAATGCAAAACCCTACATTTACCGCAACACTTTACTTATGTCCGATATCCATGTCATGCTGCGATTAGGTTTATTTAGTATCTGTCAAAATAAATGTCATATAAGATTTTACAGGAAGGCTATCGGGTTGAGTTTTTACGAAGCATCAAAAAGCGTCCAAACCACAAGCGAACACTTTTGATTTGAGTGTGTTGTGTATGTTTCTATGAGCACCTTCGTGTGCATGTGCTCATACTAATACTAGCAATGCAGTTCCAATGTCGAATGTGTTGTCAGTCCGGTTGAGGACTTAATGTAGATTTTGGCTCC
>JALBZD010000459.1:0-26387 GCA_038050675.1 Globisporangium cylindrosporum | reverse complement strand
GACCTCTGGATCGCAAAGTGGACCCACTCGGCGCACGATCTGCAGCTTGCGAGCCGCGATTTTCGCTGGATCTAAAGTACATGCGAGCACCTGCATACGCGTGTTGAAGCAGATGCCAGATACCACAATCCTGACTCTTCGGAGCGAAGACAGATTCGACGGGATAAATCTGCGTTGTATTTGAGCGCTGGAAATTTTGAATACAAGAGCCTTCTTGGATCTGGCGGTCAGAGCAAAGCAATATACCTCTTAACCTATTTAGTTTTAGATACCGCGCCTGGTGCGTTCATCTTCAAGGCAGTCGCCGAAGAGAACTTTGTCTTCCACAACAAGTCGAGCCTAGCGAGCGCATCCTTTACGCCGAGAAGCTCCGCGACGTGTTCTACCTGCGTCGCAGCTTCGCATGGAAGCGAGACGGTTGATCTTCGACCAGATCCGCGTGACCTGCGCATAAGTGGCTCAGGCGATGGATACACGCGACTGGAATGCAGAACCCTGAAGACTGAAGGCGATATTATTTGTCAATAATAATAATGGGCGACACAAACTGCATCAGCCACACAAAGGGATGTTCGCCTTGTATTACAATAACCAAACAATTAACCTATTTAACCACCTTCGCTTCCAACTGCTCGCTACGACTTCTATTCGAGTCACCCACTGTACACACTCCTTTTTGGTCCTACCAGCGCGCTTCTATTCAAGTGGCATACAGTAAATAGTCGAAAGCAAAATAGTCTCGTTTGTATTTCTTGGTTTTTTGTGTTGTTCACTGTACTTGTCCTGTCCTGTGCTGCCGCCGGTTCGCGCGCGCTTTTTCCAATACAAAACGCCAAAGAAAACAGGAAACCCACCAAACACCAAGCGCCAAGCCAAACACGAGAAAGCACAAGCCATCTCTTCCGCCGTCAGCCGCGTCCATCACTACTACTGGCTGCGTGTGTATCCATCCAGTAGATAGAAAGAAAGACAGACAGTGGACATGCCGGTGACGACTCCGCCGGACGGATCGCCGTTCAGCCACGATGGTGGCGGCGGCAGCGGCGGCTTGGACTCGCCAAGCACGACGCCCACGAGCCAGTACAACAACGGCACCCCGAGCAATGGCGGCGGCGGCGTGAGCTCGACGCTGCTGCGTGAGCACCAGGCCGAGTTCGAGCGCCTGAAAATTGACTCGTTCAACCAGGCGCTGCGCATCAACTTCCTGGAGGAGCGGCTGCTGCGCTACAAGCACGGCACAGCGTTCGAGTCGGAGGACCTCGAGAACGAGGTGTTCCAGATGCGCCTCTCGCTCCAGGAGCGCGAGAACGAGCTCAAGCACAAATCGCTCACGATCGTGCGCGCGACTGAGTACATGAAGTCGCTGCAGGACCAGCTCAAGGAGGCGAGCGCCGAGATTGAGCGCCTGCGTACGCATCAGCACCAGCAGCGACAACAGCCTGCTGCTGTGGCAGCCAATAACGAGGTCGTGGCCCAGTTCCGCGTCGAGTTGCAGCACGCGCACGAGCGAGACCAGGGTCAGCGCGAGCGTATCAAAGAGCTCGAAGAGGAACTCGGCAGCCACCAGGACACAGTCGCGACCATGACCGCCAAGCACCACGAGCTTCTCCAGGCGCACGCCGAGAAAGAACGAGACATGGAGCGACTGCGACAGGCGCTACAGAAAGCGGAGGCCGTGCACTCGAATGCGGGCATGGAGGTCGAGCAGTGGCGCGCGCACGCAAAGCAGCGCGACGAAGAGATCACGCGCTTACGAGAGCAGTTTGAGAAGCTCGGTCGCGAGAAGGAGCACGTCGAAGCGCGGTACCAGTCCAAGCTGAAGCGCATGGACGAACAGGTGCAGGCACAGATGGAGCAGCTGAAGCGTGAGAGCGAGAACTACCGCGTGGAGCACACGCGCATTCTGACGGAACGAGAGAAGTCCCATTTCGAGCGCGAACGCATCGTGATGGAGGCGGACGCGATGAAGCAGGAGAAAGCGCGCCTCCAGATAGAGATGGAACGCCTCGCGAAAGAACTCGACCGCGCCACGGGCGAAGCAGAGTCGCTCCGCCTGCAGAACGTCAAGCTGACTGCGACGTGTGAGCACAAGACGCAGACACTGGAGAGCTACAAGACGGAGCGTGAGAATGCGATGGAGAGTTTTCACAAAATGGAGACGGAGCTGCGTCAGTGGCGCAGTGTATGCACGGAGCGCGAGATGACGATCAAGACGTTGGATCACCGCGCGCAGCTCGCCGAAGACGAAGCGAAGCGCATGACTACCAAGCTGGAGATGCTCGCAGCGCACAACCAGCAAACATCGAACGAGCGTCTGCTCTCGCTCGAGAAAGACCGCCATACGATTGAACAGGACAACTTCCGACTCCGCAAAGACCTGGCAACGCTGCAGCATGAGCTCGAGTCGCTTGAGATGCGGTTCAATGCATGCGATAAGCAGTTGACTGAAGAGAGCGCGCGATCGCGAGAGTATCAGGAACGACATGCGCAGTGCGAACGAGAGCTCCAACAACGATCGGTGCAGTTGGAGGAGAGTGAGCATCGTTTGGCGGAAGTCAGTGCAACAATGTCGAGTAGCGAGAGCGCAATTCTTCAGCAGCAAGTAGAGCACGCGAGTCGGTTCGCGGCTGAGAAAAGCGAACTCTTGCAAGCGTTGCAGGGTGAACAAGAGCATGCAGATTCACTAGAGCGAAATATGGCTGAGCTGGAGAAGTTGAACGGAATGCTCATGGACGAGCTGCAGGCGATCGAGAGTGAGCTCAGTGCGATCACAAGACGTGAAGTTCGAGTTGCCGCTGGCGATCACTTTCATTCCATTATGCCACAGCTGAGAGAAGCGATTACGTCGATTCAGAGGTACCGTTTGTCTTTGTGAATGCGTGAGTTTTCTGTTCATTTGACTAACATGTCGCTCTTGTTGTGATACTGGCATGTTAATAGAGAGTTCAAAGCGGAGTGCGCGATGTTGGAGAAGCAGTGGCGACAGCAGACAGAGTTGATGGAGAAGCAACTCGATCAGCTGTCCAATGAGCTCCACTCCAGCCAAGGCAAATTGGAGATCCTCCAGCGAACAACGGTTCATGTCAAGGACGACAAGCAGGTACAGCTTTGAGGCATCATTTGCTACCCTGGGTGTATGTGGCAGTAGTTGTTAACAGTGTTGCGGTGACGTTGTGTACATTAGACGGTGGAGAGAACGTGGTCGATGCGCTATGAGAAGCTGCGACTTGAGAAGGAAAGTGAGCGTCGTGCGCTGGAAGCAGAGCTGCGAGAGTACCAGTCGAAGGCGGCGAAAGCAGAGACTTTTCTCGTACAAGCCAAAAACGATTTGGAATCGCTCACCCGCGCCAAAGACGTGAGTTGGATGTTGCGTCTTTGGTCTTTGTGAATGAGGCTGAGTATTCTGCTCACCTCTGCCGTTTTGTTTTGTTTTGTTTTGCTGAGATACAGAGTTCGCGCGCTGAATTGGAGCGTGACTACCGCGATCTCAAGGAAAGCAACCGCTTGCTGTATGAAGAGGTTCAGGAGCGGCGCCGCGCTGCCGACCATGCGCGTAAGCAGTGCATGAGCGCCGTGAAGGAGAACAAGGATCTGCTTGCTGCCATTGACGTGTACAAGAACGCAATCGCTGACCGTGAGAAGGACATCGAGTACTACAAAGCCGCACTGATGAAGTCCACGCAGCAGTTGCAAAGACGCGGGGGGCGCGTGTCGATGGGCGAAGTGAAGCAGACGCTTCTGGAGCAGTTGGAACAGACGCAGTACATGATCAACGAGACGTACAAGCGGTGGTCAGACAGTGAGCTTGGTGGTGCTGGATTGCCAAGCAACAACAACAATCAAGAGTTTTTTCACCAGCAGAACCATAGCGTAGACGTCACGAAGAAGCGCGGGTCGCTTGCCCCATCGCGCGCCAGCTCGAGACGCTCATCGACCACCAACACAACTCGGAACGGAGCGCATGGCATTTATCGCAGCTCGCTATCGTCCTTAGGACGCATCGATTCCGAACTGCAGGAGATTGAGAAGAAGATCAAGTCATATCAAGAGTGAGGATTTGACTGTAGAAGTAGAGAGAGCTAGTAGTGTTCGAATGCCCAAGACGACGACGACGACGCGTGAAGGTCTATATTATGTATGCGTCTACCTCGCTTTGGCTTGGAACTGCAATGATAGTTTGAAGCATCCATCACTCGGCTGTTCTACGTCTCAAGCTTCGTACTCGGTGTCGGCTTTGGCTTGCATCTGCCTGATCTTCTCGTAGCTCACGAAGGAAATGACCGCCGACGGCAGCGCCTTGACAGAGTTCACAAAGAGACCACGGTAGAGTGCGCGGAATTTCCATCGGCGGTCCATAGGTTCTTCGCGAATCGTCTCTGCCACGCAGTTCCACGACGAGGAATACGTTGGAAACGTGAGCTGCGAGTGCCACGACCCTTGCAGCTGCATGCGGCGACGAATGACGTCAAACGGGTACGAGATCACCTGCGCCGTGAGAGACGCTGTGGTGGCGCAGAGAATCTGTCCGGGGATGCTCGGGTGCCCAAGTTGACCTGTCGCCGAGTCCGTGTCGTACAGGATGAAGCTTGGGCGCAGGAACTCGTAGATCGAGTAGTTGCAGCCAATGTACGCGAAGACGCCGACGCTAGCTGGTGCAAAGCCGCGGTAGAACGCGCGCATGCCCTCTTTCTGATGAATCGATCGGAACGCGTCGCGGATGCCGTGGTACTGCTTCTCTGCGTTGTAGTACTGCTGGACACTCAGACGCCCACGCACAACCTCCAGCGGGTAGAACAGGCAGTTCGCAGTCAGCCCCGCGAGGCCGCCAGCTAGGAGGTTGTACGCATCCGCCCGGATATTGCTGCCACTGCCGCTGTTTCTCATTGGCGACAACGCGCTTCTGGCTGGGATCAGATTGTTGAGCTGATTGCGGTACACGTCACAGAGCAGGAACTTGGTTGGGAGCGAAGGAATTACCCACAGACAGTGCGTGAGGTTGCCACTGAACAAACCTACAAACCAAGCACGCGGCAACAAAGTAAGGGTGCGAGCATAAAAAATAACAGTGGATGGCATAACAGCAGACAGGACTTACTCCTTGCTCCACTGAGCTTCATCATGTTCACCAGTCCTCGTGGTAACGACGCATACGGAGCCTCTCCTCCTGACCACGGCTTTGGCGTGGAAACCTGGATGAGGATTTTCAAGCGTTCGAATGGTGCGCAAGCTGTTCGAGCGAGCGTTCCTGCGCCAATCGCAGCCACGAATGACGCCAGCTGTCCCCAGAGCTTCTTTTGAAAAGCTTCGTCATCGGTATATCCTGCATCGTCTTCCAGCAAAGAGCTGCTTTCTACATAGTCTTCCAGAGAGGGCTGCAGATACTCCCAGTCGCCACCTGTTGGGTTGTGCCGAATCGCAGAGATCCAACCAGACTTGAGGTTCGCGTCGAACGTGAGCTGCTTCTTGCCCTGATTTGTATCGTCTTCGACCCCGCCCGCCTGAAGTTCAGCAGCGTGCCAGATCGTGCGGAGCGCACCAATGTCCTCCTTCAGTGCAGCAGCAAACGTGCGAAGCTCCTCCTGCGCCTGCGAAAGATCCGAATCCTCGTTTTCGCTCTCGCTGTCGGCTAGCGCAGCAATAGCGCGCGCTAAATCGTCTTGGGTCACGAAATATTCGCCGGACGAGCGAGGCTGCAGATCAAACAGGCGCTGGTACGAGCTTGGATCAAGATCCTTCGTTGAATTTCCTCCACGGTCTTCACCTGTCCATTTCAGAATCGCGTTGTGAAGATCCGTCAGCTTGATCGATCCCTGGTCCTCGCTATGATGAGCTGAGAGCGATGATGGTGAGGATGCCACCAATGATTTCAAGATGCGGAATGCAGCTTCCGGGAGCAACTGTTCGATGTTTGAAGCCCCCAACGTGATGTGGAAGTGAGCAAACTGGGAGAAATTAATCACACCCGACGCGTCGTGGAAGAGAAGCGCAAAGCCTAACTGTATCGCACGGTCGTACGCGCTTTTCGATGGTAAAGGGCCACCAGCTATGCTAGAAGCATCGCTGCTGTTACCACCGGTTCCTTTTAATGACGAATCGCGGCTCTGACGCTTGCGCAGCTTCTTCGGCGCCTTGAGCATTCGTCTCAAGTCTGTTTGGGTAGCGAAAGTTTCATTCAAATCCTTGGGCTTGTTGCTGCTCACTTTCTTGAAAAGCTTGAGCAGCGCGGCCGAGCCGCTTCTCGTGATCGTCAGGAAAGAAGCACGGTCCATACACCAGATCTTCGTGTCCTCGAGAGCTTTTACGGACGCACCGCGACGACTGTTGTACAGCAAAGCGGCTTCGCCGAAACTCGCCCCCTTCCCAATCACGCGATCGACGAACGCGTCTTCGCACTTTGGTTTCTTTCTCGAAATCTCACACTTGCCAGACTCAATGAGGTAGAAGTAGTCCCCTGAGTCGCCTTGGTTGATGATCGCACTTCCAGCGCGAACATGGAGCGGGAACAGTTTACGCACGGCGAGTGATTTCGCGCGCTCATCGAGCTCCGAGAACAACGAATGGTCTGAGATCGCTTTCCTTAGAAACAGGTACTCTTCCAGCGAATGCTGGCTGGCAGGGTGAGCTTCGACAATGTCTCTGAAGGCTTGTTTGTCCAGTTTCCACAGCACAACTCGGCTTGGCGCTGGTGGCTTGGGAGTAGAAGGCGATGATGACGAAGAAGAAAAGGCACTGAGCGACGCTCGCAGAGTTGCACGACGTGGCGTGTCGTAGATCAGCGACGACTCTCCAAACGCGCGTCCCGGTCCATTCGTCGCCATGAGCACACGCTCGTTCACCCCTGCCGAGCTCGACGCGTCCTGAAAATCAGGCAACGAGAGCGTTTTGCGGCGCTGCAGCTCCACGGGGCGTCCCTTGCTTGGGTTAGCTTGGTGCTCGTCACCTTCCTGAGTTTTCCGCAAGTGATCGTAGTCCACAAACACGTCACACTCGCCCTGCTCGATGATGTAGAAGAAATCGCCCGGCGTGCCCTGGTAGAACACCACCTCGCCGTCCGTGAGTGTGCGTCTCCGGAACTGCTTGGAAATCGTGATCAGCTCCGATTCGCTGAGTGTGTGGAAGAGCTGGTGCCGACGCAGACAGCGCACAATCGTGTTGATCTCGTCGGGGGACTCAGGACCGCGCGCCTCTTCTTCGTGGCGCACTCGTCGCATCTCTTCGCAGTTCTCCTGGAGGCGCATGCGCAGCGAGATCTCGGGGAGAAACGTGGCGTCCTGCTGCAGCTTCAGGTACCCTTCTCCATCATTGCTTGAGAAATGCTTGGGCAAGTACGAGTTTGCGCTTGGGTACGGCAACAGGAGGCCGAGGTGCTGGTAGAGGCCCGCAACCAGCTGCGAGCAGAACATCTTGGTCTTGGCCTGCGGCTGCGCGATGCGCTCGTTCTCGAACATTGAGCGCTCTTTCTGGCTCAGTTGTTCCACAAGCGCGTGGTAGTGCGTGTACACCAGCTCGCGCTCCTTGAGCAGCGCGTTGCGCTCAAATTCGGGCATGTGCAGGCGATGCTGGAGGTCGCTGTCAAGCGTCGCGAGCTCTTTCTTCTTGGTCACGACCAGGTCGAAGAGCCGCTCGCGCTCGATGCGCGTCGGCACCTTCACGCCGGCGTTGAAGATTTTCTGCGGTCGGTCCTCGTAGGGACTGTCGAGCACAGACTGCGCGAACGCCCATGTGCGCGCGATGAACTCGTCGCTGCGGTGCACCTGCAGCTTGCGCACGGCGACCTCGAACGACTTGCTGCGCATGATGCGCTCGACAAGCGGCCGCATCTTGACGCCCGTAAGCGTGGCCTCCATCAGGTAGAGCCTGTCGCCGTCGACAGGGTTGCTGGGGTCACGCACCACGACGCCGTTGTGGTCCCACTGCGTGTTGCCGAAGAACTTGGCGCAGACACAGATCGCGGCGCCGTACGCACTCATACTCGAGCACGCGCGGTCGAAGACAATGACGTCGCCTGCGTCCACCTGCAGGTCACGCAGCAGCTGCCGCACTTGCGCTTCGCGCTGCTCGTCCTTGACCGACGACTGCTGCTGCTCGTGCTCCTCTTCTGCCGCTTGGGTCATGCTTGTGGAGTTGCCCTGAAGTTGCGGCTTTCTCTAATATTGTTTCGTGGTGCCCAGCTTGGTGGATGCCACATAGCGACACCAACTAAAGCTCAAAACCAGAAGAATGCTGTATCAAGAGCATAAAATATACTTCAAATATAGTTATAATCGTATTAGTAAGTAATAAAATAGCAAAAAATTGTCCTTAGTACATCGATATTTGAAAATGGTATCTGGAGATGCCGTTTGTCAAGTGAACGCTGGTGGCAAGAGTGTTTACGTTGATCAAAACATCTGCCGCCTGTCTAAACGCATATTTTATATGCTTTTAAGAGGGTATGCCTTTCAAAGAGCAGATTGATTGATCGTGGTTGAGGCTTCCGACTTTGTCATGGCCTGAGGCGTGCTGCGGCATTTGGGCAAGCTCCGCTGCTTCTCTACAAGCCCCGACCCCAGTTGGTCAATCAGCGCGAACGAGAGTTGCTGCTGCTGTAGTAAATGAGCTATCCCCATTGTCTCTCACACTCAAGAGCACCCTAGCCACGCTTCGACTGCAGGATCACACACTGGACCTACTTTGTGCTGGATCTGCAGTTTCCGCACTTCGATGAAAAGCGGATTCAAAGAACACGCGAGTACCTGCATGCGCGTGTTGTAGCAGATCCCCGGACTCAAGGTTGTTGACCCGTTGGGCTGGAGACTCGGCAGCTCGCATTTCTGGAACGGTTTGCTGGCGCACATGTCGACTTCCTCCTTTGTGACCACATCTAACCCTACTGCAGGCACGATCAGGCACACTGACAGCAGGTTCTTTTCGAAGACCTGCTTTGTCGCAGTTGTTGCAAGTAGATTCTTGTCGTCAAGACAGCTCACTGGTGGGATAGCAGCGACTGCGTTTGGCGTGCAGTACGGATGCGTCAGATCGCATGACCCGAGAAATCCATTGCAGCACAACTGCATGGGCAAAAACACGAAGAATTCCCGAAGCCTTGCCAGTGGTGCCATGTCGGGGAGTGATCGAAGCGCTGGAAAGTACATCAAACTAAGCTGCTTTAGCGCTCCGAGCGGCTGGAACGACGGCATCTCTGTGATGGAGAACAGATCAACCAGGACTATTTGCTTCAGACTCTTGAGACCTTCAAACGACGGGAGCCTGGGAAGATTCACGTGAACGGCAAAATGCAAGAACGTCAAGTCACGCATATCCCTGAAGAGGTCTTCTGGGAGGTTCAGTAGACTTGTGAAGCCGGCTTTGCCTTCAATATGCCTGACAACAGAGCAGAGTGCAATCACCAAGGTAAATCAAGTCAGTCAGCATATTCGGTGTCAAGAAAATCCGATGTTGTGGGAGTTGTCGTACATGTATTCGAGCCTCTTGAATTGGTTGGCCCACAATGGAAGAGTCTCGGTTTCTGTGTAGATGAGCGATCTGTCAGAGCGCATGCACACACGATTAGAGCTAGCACCTTCGTGGGCTGCTATAGTATTTGCGCAAACGTACATGTGGCGCATGTTCCGGCAACCGCCTAGCTCATCTGGGAGTTCTCGGAGTCTCCGGTTGATTAACTGGAGGACGCGGAGGTCGCCTGACTTTGCCAGTTGCTTCACGTTCTCAGTCTCATCGAACGGGCTGGCCCACTTTTCCCATGTGTTTGGGGCTTTGTCCGCGCCGATCAGGATCAAACATGGACACACCTGACCTGCGTTCCACCTCTGCGCGTAGACCACACACTGCGGATACGGAGCGCACGCTGCGGCTGAGATTGCAATGGCTTTATAGGTTGCCACGAGGACGAGAATGCCAAACACCGCAAATCCCAACGAAACACTTCGAGGGATATGCTTCTGGTGAAGCACACTCGTTGAAACCGATCGCTTCAGCTGGTGCGCCTTCGCGCGCTTCCTCCGTGCGATCTGGACCTCGACGACGCGCTTGAATCGGTTGCAGAACGACAAGTTCATCGCAATGCGAATCAGAAAGTCCGTGGTCGACAAAATGCGCAGCGAGTCGAAACTGGTGCGGAAGAGGAAGACCTCGGACGGGTCGGCTAGCGTTCGCGCCTGCCGCTCAAAGCTTCCGGAAGGCAACACGGAATTGTTGACGTTCAGCACACCGCGGTCGAAGTAGAAGTTGTAGTAACAATACGCGAGCACGACAATCGGAGCGACTACTGCGAACAGTAGATCGAATCTGTAGAGAAATTGGCAGTGTGCACAGTGAGAAAATGTACGAACTACTGCTTCGAGAGAGAAATCAGAGAGTAAACTTACATAGAGTCGATGAGCACTTCCGTGAACGCCGAGTGTTTGCTACCCAGTAGGATCATAATGACGCAGGAGTAGGAATTTGCTGCAATGAGCGCCGCGTAGCTGCAGGTTAGCACCATCGGAAAACCTGCTTCGAGCATCTGAACCAGCGAGACTGTCTGGAGAGTCAAGTCGATCGCTTTCAGGAACAGATTCTAACATACACATACATACACAAGCGAATCATAGTGTTGTTAGAAAGTCGGACCGTGTTGTTTAATGTCATCATGTAGGATCGAACGTACCCAATACTTGCGTTTCGTGCCGTAGAACCCTGTGAGATCCCTCCAGACTGTCAGAACCCTGATTGACTGCCACCGAAGCGGAAGGCACGCCACGATCTTCCGAGTTCCAAAGCTCCCCCACGACTCGATGCGACTCGAGAAGCTTTCCATGAACCTCATCGTGTGGTTCCGCCAAATCAGCATCTTGAGAAGCACGTATGTGTAGAACAGTGCGACTGTGGCCAAACCAGCGAGGCTGAGAGCCTTCATCTGCGGCTCTGTCTCGATGATGAGCCAAAAGTCTCCCTCGTCAAGCTCCTGCGTGTTCATGAGATAGTTTGCTGTCCAGATCGGCGACCACGTGAGGAAGATCAGCCAGATCGTCCATCCAATGCAAGTCAACACGATGAGCAGCATAGGGATACCAAGCACGCCAAAGCCTTCGAGAAACGAGAGCCGGTTTCTGTCAACGCTGGTTGGCAATACCTGGACGATGGGCAGCAGTGGTGGCAGTAATGGTGTTGGTCCTCCTAGCACGACGGGGTCTGGCACCACTACCACTACGCGAGATGGCCATCGCCTCGCAGCCTCCAGGAAGATCGCAGACTCGCCGTGTATGTGCTGGGTGCCCAGGACCTGCATCTGGTTCCTCTTCATTTCGGTTCACTGACCTCTCTGGCGTGTGCGTGTGTGCGTGATTTTTGTGCACTAAAGAATGCTTTTCGGACGGCTTTCAATGAGGTATTTTAAGCCCACCACTCCTGTTGTTAGGTCCTTTGAGTTTTGCTGTCTGCTGGACATGACATTCAGCTGGGTTTAAACATTATCAGATGCTCGCATTAAGACGAAGAAACCGAATTGCAATTTGGCAAATGCAAATGAGCTGATCTGGAATGCAGGTACCCTAAAGTGCTGTGGTTGTTACCCACCCACGCCCACCCATGATGATAACTTGCGGGAGTCTGCCCAACTTTCCAGACCCAAAAACTTCATCGCCCACCCACGCCTACAAACTCAGGAAACATATCAGTCAAAGACCACCGAAAACCCAAACGGACGGGTCTGGGCGTGGGTGAAGGCACTTGATCCAGTGCTCTGATGCTTGTCGTATTCATCTGGATACGTAGACACTGAGTGAAGTCGAGAGAGAGAGAGAGAGAGAGACCATGGGAAGAGTTTTCTATCAGGAGAACAACACATTAGTCACGCCTTTCGCCCAAGTGTTGCTTCGATCGTCTCGTGGAAATCGTTGATTGCCTGCTAGACCTGCGCTTGGCTCCTCTTCATAGTGTGGTCGTGTCGCTTGTGTGAGTTGAGAGACTGTGGAAATGAGCGCACTCCGTCTGACAAGACGACGTCTAAAAAAAGCGTTTGAGCTTTCCTAAAATACCTGGTCGGTAGAAGGTGAGCCAATGGCATCAGGTCGTTGTTGCTGACATCCTGATAACTCACGGGTCCGATCTACCGTGCTCTTCGGAAACCTGGGTCCTCCAGTCGCGAGACTGGTGCTGATTAGCTCAGGGCAGGATAGAAGACAACACCTAAGCTCCACTTGGTAAGTTTGGGATTGAGGATGGAAAGCCTCTAGAGGCACAAAACAACCCTTTGGTTTAACAGAGCAATAAAGCGACCTTCTATTAACGGGCCTACGGCCTAGCCAATCGTTTAGAGCCTTCCCTAGCCTTCGTCTCAAGATTTTCCCCTGAAATCTCCTGACTGACTGGTCTTGGCCAGCTTCAAACGCTCGAGAAGCTTGGAGTTGCATCGTTGAGTCACACTCGTCACTTTGCCTCGCTGCAACGGTGCCTGAGTCATGTTGTATCACCGCAACTGTGACTCCCATCTTGATAGACATGATATACTCCACACGCTACAAGACCTCTTCATCGTGAAGAGATCAGTTGTGTACGAGTTACAGGGGGACATCGAATGGCTATCTACAGTCTGTCCGTTTCTGAGCCAAGATCACTCGCAAACATCACGGTCATCAACAATAATACCCACCAATTCAGTCTATTAATACCGACTACACCGAGTTCTGCGTTTTCGTCTTGTCGACAGCAACGAATGTCTCTACTACAAAATACCAAACTGACATGGGGAAGAGCAAGGTGCAGGCTTCACCGCTTGCCAAAGCCAACGCAGGGCGTCCCTGCCGCGTCACAAGCAGTAGCATTTGAAGACACGCTTTTTGGCCGCACTTACTAACACGATGGATATCAAAGCCGCGAATATCGGTGACCAGGACCCAGGGACAACAGCAATCAATCACAACTACGTCAGCAGACCTCGGCGGTACCAATTCTTGCTCAACGAGGTGTTTGGCGTGCTCGATCTCCCTATGTTGTCCATTGTGCTAGTGTATATCACGTAGACCTGCTCGCTGATCTCCCTCGCGTGCGCGCCGACGTGGACTGCCAACTACCTCATGAGCACGCAGGAGTTTGACGGCGGGAACTTTTGGCTCATCGCAGACACCGAGCCCACGACGGAGGTGCTCGGCCTCACAGGCTTGGTCGCGGTCGTGCTGGGCTATCTCTATGTCTTTCTTAAGATGGCGCTGTGGCGAAATCACACCTCGAGACTTTCGGACAATGTTGCTACAACTCGAACAAAACTGTGGAAGTCGATGCGACGGCTGACTTGTATCCCTGACACTTGGAAGTGTACCTGGGTCTGGGAAATCTGGAGCAATCTCATTGGATCCTACAGCTCGAATCGCAAATTCTGGGTACGTTCGCTTTCGTACCTCTCAATTGTAGAAGAGCTCGATTGCTGCCTTATTTCCCGCCTGGCGTACCGCTTCGTGTTGAACAGAGTCTGTGGCTCAAGGCGATCGACTTGACGCTCCAGTCAACCGCGCTCGTGCAGATGCTCGGAGCCAGGATCCTCACGGCACTAGCGTATGCCTACGCGGCTCTCGCCGCAGCGAACGCGATCTCATGTGTCATTTTGATCCTCTCGGGAACCAGCCACTCGGCATTCACTGAAGTGCTGGTCGGCTCGGTGTACGCTACTCATTGCATTCGATTAACACCATAGGATTAGCCTGCCTCGATATTTCTAACACCTACTGCTACCTGCTGCTATGTATGCAGGTTTAATCTGGTGTTTGCCGTCGTCGCTCCGATCGTGGTGCTCACGTACTGCTACAGCAGTTTTGAGCTGGACCGTGACGTTCTGATGATCAACAACGAGGTGCTCCCACCGGGCAACTTTGAGCGTCAGGCGCGCCTCACGTTGAATCCGTCCAAGTTTTCCCTCTTTCGCGCGAGCTTCGACTCGCTGTGCATCCTTTCCGTCACCGATTTCGCGCTGCGCATTGGCATGAATCTGTCGTTTTACCACCACTTCAAGCGCGTGATCGAGGTTCAAATCGCGAGGCAAGAGCGGGACGCGATGCACTAGCAACTGCGCTCTTTCTCGCTAACGATCACGCATCAGAAGCGCGTTCCTAGGCTTGTTGCACTACTATTTGCGGTTGTCGGAGTTCTCACGATCGCTGCAACCTATGGCTCGATCCAGTCTTCGGCTTCAGCGCGTACAGCATACTCGAAATGCTTAGTGTACGCGTACAGACGAGATACTGGCGACTCGCGCCCGTGTTTGGTGATGATCGACACGGACAAAGAGGTGAACATCTACGAGAAGCGGATGGCCTCCATTGGCAAGACCGAGGCTGTGAGGCAACTGGTAATGTCGGGCGATC
The DNA here is from genome assembly GCA_038050675.1 of Globisporangium cylindrosporum. NCBI lineage: Eukaryota > Oomycota > Peronosporomycetes > Pythiales > Pythiaceae > Globisporangium > Globisporangium cylindrosporum. The sequence goes on along the minus strand of JALBZD010000459.1, from coordinate 12,051 downwards.
TCCGCGTACTGCAACTGATCAACCAAAAACTCGAGACGCTCCCAGAGGAGCTGCAGTGGTGTACCCACCTCGCCCACATGCGCGTGTCCGCATCTACATGATCCCACATGTTCCCCATTGCTGAGTATTCACCATGCGGCACTGTTCTGAATAAAACCCTCGTGTACACCCAGACAGTGTCTCTCCCGTCGTGGGCAAAGACGTTCACGAAGCTCCAATATCTGTACAACCAGGAGTTTATAAGTACTTGGTCTCCTCTCGGCCCAGCTGACTTTGTTTTGTGGATATTGTGCAGGCACATTGAAGGCAAAAGCGGCTTTGATAACTTGCAGAGTCTCCCAGGCGATCTATTTGCAAACATGCGCGACTTGTCGCTCCTGCAACTTGGCGTACACACGCATCTACCAGCACTTCCTTTGTTCCGAGGGCTCTCAAGTCCCAAGCAAATGACGCTCGCGTACCTATTCTCCATCACAGAGATACCATCGTTTGTACCGCTCAAAAGATTTGAGCTATTGATATTAGTGCACATACCCGCGATCTCAACGCTTCTGGACATAGCCTCGATGGCAAAACTCAAGAAATTCACGACGTCCCGATCCATGCAGATCTGCCGCGACGGATTTCTCGGCGCCTGCGACTTGATGCATCCGTATTGAATGGCGAATACCAAAGCAGCCATTCCACAAGTAACTTGTCTTAAGGACCGAAGTGCCTTGGCATCGCCAGGTACTTTGCGAGTCGTAGTACGGAATGCTGTCTCGGTATGCCAAAAGGGCGGTTATTCGATCCGCGAGCTGCTCACAAAGGAAAACATCGACGAGTGCACTGGGGTTCGCTTCCGCGAGTGTCAGGTACCAACAGTCAACCCCCAGAACGGCTCAGTGGCGAGCGTCGCCACTGGGATCTGCGTCCATTCGCGCATGCAGGCGCTCTTGTGTAGCCCGACCAATACAAGATTCAGGCGCGAGAGGTGCAGATTCAGAGACACGTTGGCCCAGCGTGCGATCCCAAAGTCGAAACCTGGCTCGGGTGTACATGATTTCAAGAAGTAGGAAAAAACTTGAACTTATCCAGCCATACACACTTCGGCCAACTTTGTTTTGATAGAATGGTCCTTCGCTCACAAGCATATCTGGGTTCTGTGGGTTTCTGTTTCATGTGCACCCGAGCCAGGCTTCGACCTGAGGCTCACATGGTAAACCCGCGTGATGGAGGATCTGCTGCTGCCGAGCCAGCACCTTGTACGGATCCAGAGTGCACGCGACCGCCTGCATGCGCGTGTTGAAGCAAATACCCGTGCGCAAGACCGTCGAACCGTTTGCAACAACAGTAGGGAGTTGACATTGTTGGTAGAGGGTGCCGGCGCACATGTCGACGGACGCTTTTGTCGGTGACTCTGGGATCACGTCGCTCACGCCCTGGCACACCGAGGCAGTGTGCTCCTTTATGATCTTCAGGGTCGCGGGTGTCGCTTGATCACTGTCGTTCTCGAGACAATTCACCTGTGGGATCAGGAACTTTGGGTTTGCTGTACAGAAAGGATGCGTCAAATTGCAAGAACCCAGGAAGCCGTTGCAGCAGATCTGTGTGGGACGAAAGACTACAAACGTCTCGAGCTTCTTTGCGAGTGGCGCCAAGTCGGGGAGCTTCGGGAGCGAAGAGAAGTAGACGAGTTCCATTTTCTGAAGCTTCTTGAGTGGCTCGAACGACGGGATCTCCGTGATGGAGCACAGATACGCCAGCAAGATTCGCTTCAGGTTTGAGAGTCCTTTGAAACTCGGGAGCTTGGCGAGGCGAGTGTGCACACCAAGGTGCAGGAGCGTCAGGCTCTGCATATCCGCAAAGAGATCGTCCGGGAGACTGAGCAGATTCTGAAAGCTACCGCTTTTGCCTTCGATATGACTGGCAGCCACAACACAATACATAATTGACCGAATGACGAGGCTTATCAAGATTGGTTGAAACCAGTGACAGAGGATACATGGACTTTGAGGACTTACAAGTATTGCAACTCCTTGAAACCCTTTGCCCACGACGGGATCGTCGTTATCTGGGAATACATGAGGGTACTGTAGCACACCGAGAACTAGCGTTAGTTGATCTCATCCAGCGCGGTATGGGATTGCACCACAGAGTTGCAGAATACGTACATGTGCTGCATGTGGTGGCAGCGCCGCAGCTCGTCTGGAAAAGCTTCGAGTTTCCTGTTGATCAGCTGGAGGACTCGGAGGTCTCCCGATTTCGCTAGATGCCTCACGGTATCGGTCAAGTCGATCGGATTCGTCCATTGCTCGTAGGTTCTCGGCGCTTTGTCCGCGTCGATCAGGATCAAACACGGGCAAGCCTGATCCGTATTCCACCGGTGCACGTAGGCTACACATTCCGGATACGAAGCACACGCTGAGGACGACTCCACAATGGATTCGTTCGTTATCACAAGCACCGCGAGAGCGAAGAGCGCAAACGGCAACGCTCCTAGCCGCGGCACGAGCTTCTCGCCAGGTTGCAGTACGGAGAAACTCCGCTGGCGTTTGTGAAACATCACGCGCTTCTTCCTCGCGGTCTGAACCTCGACGACACGCTTGAAGCGGTTGCAGAACGACAGGTTCATGCCGATGCGCAGGAAGAAGTCGGTGATCGACAGAATGCGAAGCGAGTCGAAAATGGTTCGGAAGAGGAAGACCTCGGACGGGTTAGTCATCAGCCGCGCCTGGCGCTCGAACGTGCCTTCAGGGAGGATGGCGTCGTTGATCAGAAGCGCCTCGCGGTCAAAGTCAAAGTTGGCGTATGAGTACGCGAGCACAACGATCGGAGCCACGACGGCAAACAGTAAATCGAATCTGAAAGGTGAGAGAGAGAAAAAAAACTCATGATGGATGCTAGAGAAATACCACAGAGGGAGGCTAAGGGAGAAGAAAGCAGACAAAACCAGCTTACACCGAGTCGATGAGCACCTCGGTGAACGCGGAGAGCTTGCTCCCGAGTAAGACCACGACCGCGCACGACGTCGAGTTCGCTGCGAGCAGCACGGCATAGCTGTAGACCAGGGCTTTCGGAAACCCGGCCTCGTACATCTGACACAGCGCGATCATTTGGAGCGTCAAGTCAATGGTCTTGAGCCACAAGTTCTAATCACACAGACAGAGAGGTTAGCCACAAAGAACCAGGAAACAAGCTGTTATTCGGCCGATCCGCGTTACCCAGAACTTGCGCCTCGTGCCGTGGAAACCCGTGAGGTCGTGCCAACTGGCGAGGATCTGCTTCCGCTTCCAACTTTGCGGGATCCGAGCAGCTTTGCTGAGTGAGCGCCACCCTTTGACGCGCTTTCCGAGCCATTTTGAAACACTCCGCTGGCCCTCGTTCCGCCAGAGCACCATCTTGAGGAGCACGTACAGATAGCATAACGCGACCGCAATCAAACCCGAGAGACTGAGCGCTTTCATCCACGGCTCCGTGTCGACAATGAGCCAAAAGTTACCGTCGTCGAACTCTTCCATGTCCATCAAGCGGTTCGCGACCCAGTTTGGCGCGCACGTGAGGAAGGTCAGCCACGTTGTCCACGCGATGCACACCACAATGATAAACAGCATAGGCAGGCCGAGTACGCCGAATGTCTCAGTGAATGACACGTGGTCGTGGGGTCTCGAGATGCTGAGTGGCGATGGTTGAGGTTGTTTTGGCCCTACTCGCTCGACTGCTAGTTTCGAGGACCATTGTGTCGACGAGAACGGGAGGATCGCATAGCCTCGAAACGTGTGTTTGGATCTCTGGGATGGATTCCCATGGGGCGATGGCACCACCTGGACCTCGTCCCGCACCTTGTTCTTCTGCATCGTCGGCTGCTCTGCTCGTGCTTGTTGCGCTGAGCTGTTCTCTACTCGGTGAGGGGATTGAACGTTTACACTGCGAATGGGGTCCTTCTTTGTATGAGAATGTAGTGGAGAGCAAGCGTTTATTGTTAGCCCAAGCAAGGCCAGCGAGGTTGTTCTTAGGCGCCGAAGGGTACTGTTTTGTTTATTCAGGCCGCCTGGAGTTTGATTAATGAACGGACTATGCGTCGTCCGTGACTTCAAGGATCGAAAGCACAATCGAAGACTAGAAGTTGACAAGTCTTTACTACCCGACTGAGCCGCTTCGAGGACTTGAAAAGTAGTTGTCCGAAGACCTCGAATATTTGATCTTTCGCGATACCCAACGCCGCTCCTAATAAACGAGTATACTGTACATTTACTTGCCGGTATCGTGTAAATCGCGGGTGTGTGGAACCGACGTCGCACCGCCACTGAGCGAGCCTCTGGCCCTTCGAAGGTACGCGGGACGTCTTGCACTCACCCTGTTCGCTCGCGCTGCATCTGCATCTACATCTGCATCTGCTGATGGTGCGGAATGCATCGACTAGGTACAAGGGACACGTCGTGTTTGGTTGTGTGTATTTGATAACCCTGCTGAGGGTTACTTTTTACAAAATGGTTACACAAATCCCCCCATTGCAACGAATAATAACCAATGATGCGAAACAAATGATGGCAGCGGATGGTGATGGCAGCACGACCGAGAGCGAGGAGTTCTTCGACGGAGAAGGTGACGACGATCTGGTGGAGGAAGGCGGTGGCAATGACCCGCTCGGTGGCGTCAGCGCGCAGAGCTCTTCACTCCCTACTGGAGGAGTTGGTGGTGGTGATGGCGGCGACACGTCTCACGTGACGGCAGCAACGACTGGCGCAGGTCACGTCAAGCAGGAGCAGGAGCTGCTCGTGCCAATCAAGCGTTTCACGTCTGCTGCTGGTGCTATCGTGTTGCCCAGTGCGTCAAGCCGTCGTTTTGACGTACTGACTGCTGTGAAGCACGAGCCGCACGTGACGTCGGCGCACCAAGCTGCCCCTCCACCACACATGCCGCATGCTCACGATAACGGGGACTACACTATTGCTCAGCACTCTACACGTGCATCGAGACCATCACTGCCAGCGACCCAGAGCTGGGATGCTGTGTCAGCGGCGTCACCTTCGCATGCAAGCGCGAGCAGTACACAATGGCCTCCGCTCCCACCATCAGCCGCTCATGCATCGAGTGTTGCCAACAGAGGACCCCAATTCAACGACTACAGAGCGCCAGTGGCATTCCAAGCGTCTCGGCCGAGCGAATATGCACCTTCGTATGGAGGCAGTGCGAGATATCATATTGGTACGTATCATGGATATAATAGTGGAGCTGCTCCGTTTCGACCGTATGCTCCTGTTGCGAATGGCGCTCCAGGGCCATCATCAGCACTACCAGTGTACGGCTACCACCCGCCTCCGCCAGTGAACTACGCGCCGCCACGAACCGTCCAGGCCCATTACCAGAGACTTGCAGTGAGTCGAGTACCTGCCTCGAACATCAACACCAACGCCAAGCCCACGACGATGACAATGGCCAGCAGTGCCGCTGCTCCACCTTCAACTTCCTACTCGGCTCCGTCGCTCGCCGGTGCAACAGTGCTGAGCGGCGGTCGCATATCATCGCAGTGCAGAGGTTGCTTTGCAAAGCTGAGCGTGCCGCCGCTGAAGATCGGCCGCGACTGTCGGTGCTGCGGGTTGCTCTACCCGTTCTCGCAGTTCCCGATGCAGAACAACCAGGACAAGAGCCCCCACCGGCGCTGCCACGCGTGCTATGCCTCGTGGGTAAAGAAGAATACGGTGGTCAAGACCAAGAGTACGCACTCGGCGGTTCTCCGTTCGCAGCAGAGTATCGAACACATGTCGCTCCCTTCTCCTCTCCATGTTGCCAAGGCGAATAAAAGAGTTCCTCGCTTCGCTCCGATCCCGCCGCCACCGAGGATGCCATCGTCGCTCGCAGCTCAGCTGCAGCAGCCTGCTGCTTCAAGAACTACTCAAGCCGACGCAGTCCAGAGCTCGACCTCAGCGCTGTTAGCCCCAACTTCAGCATCAGCACTACCGTTAGCAGCAGCCCCAGGACGGAAGTGTCTATCCTGCATGAAGGTAACGTACAGCGTGCAGCCGAGTAGAAACGCGGACACCAACTTAAAGTGCGTGTGCTGCCTGAAGATCCTCTTAAAAAATGAATGCTTTTCCAAGTCGCAGCGGAAAGGAGGCAAGCATCGGTGCAGAGCGTGCTTGGGGCAAGTGAAACTGGGCTCGTCAAGCGAGCCACCCCCAGTGAAAGAGCTGAGCCAAATCACGCAGACGATCAACACGCTGGTGCTACGCTCGGAGGCCGTGGCGCTCAGCGCAGAGTGGAAAGTGGCGAAGTATCACCTCGCACGACGCTCGCTGCAGCGCAAGCGGGAAGCGAACGATCTTCGCGGTTCCACGCGCATCGAATACGAGAAGCAGCTCGTGAAGGAGGACGCAGAGCTCAAGGTGCTGGAAAAGCAACTGCGCGCCAAGTATCCGCAGCTCTTTGACAAGCAGGTGGGGATCCAGGTACTCGCTCCGTCTATTCCGAGAAGTGAGCGTGACCGACCTGATACAACAAGGAAGATCGGTAAACCCTCGGAGAAATCGGAACTTCGGGCGAAAAAGAAGAGAGAGCAGGAAACCACTGCAAGACTGAATAGCACGACGAACGCCGTTATAAACAGCGCGATCAGAAGATCTACTCCTGAGATATTCGACTTGACAGGTGAGCCGAGTCCTGAGGCGATTGCCCTTGCCAATCTATCGGTGAAGCCGCCGAAGTCGAAAGCTGCTGCGACGCCTGCGAGAGTCAAAGCAACGATGCCAAAGGCACCTGCTGTAACAACGAAACCAGCAGCGAAGCCAACGACAGTAGCAAGAGCAACTGCGAATAAGAGGAAAGAGACCGCAGCGTCTACTTCTACACTGGTGGTTGCAAAGGAGAAACAGCTGATCAAGAAGTCTAAAACCTCTACGACAACAGCAAACGATGACTATGATGAGGACCCGTGGCTTGCCGCCCATGACGAGATCGCGCAGGGCCTTTCGCAGCTTTTGGGTGGGAACCTGGACGAAGTCTTGGGGGTAGCGATGGAGAAAGAGAAGAAAGTGAAGACAGAGGCGCAACGAGCGGACCCGTCCACGTACGCGCCAAAGACAAAGCTTCAGGCAGAGACACCGCCGCGTACGACGACCGTGACGCGTGCAAGAAAGCGCTCGCTGCAGCCACCAGCAGTGGAGATCATCGACATGACCGATTCGCCCAGGTCTGCGAGTCCGAAAGAGATGAAGAAGATGCGATTCTTCATATAAGATAGAGACAAAAGTGTGAAATGGTATGCTGATAGAGTTGGAACATTTAATTATTGGCAGGCACAATTTATCAAGCCAGTCAACCAAACCCTTCCGCTCTTTGACTTTCTAGAACACTCTGTCTACCACCAGTATGTTGGTTGGGGTTGCCTCATCAGTATCAGTCAGTCGCTCAGACGACGCTCACGATCTTCCAGTCGATGTCGTCCGGTGTCGTCACGAGCGACTCGAAGCGCCAGACCGCGGACGACTCGCGCGCGATCGACTGATTCTGGCCGTCTGCGGTCTGCACCTCCAGGTGCTCCTTCGTTTCGAACTGCACGTCCATGCGCATGCGCTCGACGAACGTCTTGTAGTCCTCTGGGTCGATCTCTGGACCGGCCGCTGGTGGATCAGCCTTCGCAGCCTTATCATTACCTTCTTGCTTAACCTGCGAGGAAGTTGTCGCTACCAGCTGCTCGGCCTTGTACTCCGCGAGCGTGAGATGCTCGTATTCGACGCCAACCAGGTACACGCCGTTGATGTCGAGCTGCTTCAAGTCAAAGGTGTTGCCGGACTTGCTCGTCTCGTTCATCGCGAAGAGAAACGCCTCGTAGCACTCGGTCGAGAGCCCCAATTTCAGGTGGTTCGCGGCCTTCGACTCGGAGATCGCGCCGCACGCAAAGTTGATGAACTCGCGCGAGTACATGGTGTTCATCGCGAGGTCGCACGCGAACTGCGCGCCGTTGAGGAAGTCGATCGCGTCGATCTCCGTGTTGGGTGGCAGCTGCAGCTTCGTGAACAGCAGGAAGTTGCTGAAGCGAAAGCTATTGGGCGGGAACACGCCGTTGCGCTCGTACTTTTCAAAGATGCCCGTACGTCCTGAGCAGCGCGCGTAGTACTGCGAGAGCCCCTCGAGGCCGTCAAACACCGTCGGCTTGGGTTTCGATGAAGACGAAGAGAACTGCATCGCGCGCGGCGCTTGGTTCAGGAACTGCGCAACCGCAACACATATACACATACACATAAGCGTAAAGCTCATAGAAATCAGCACATGTCCACACTCCAAGAGCATCGACGACCAAGAGCTACCACAGCAGCAGCAGCAACAACTACAACAGAAGTCAAACAAGACGCACCTGTGCACGGAGCCCATCACCACGGGCTGCAGCAGCGATAGATGCAGGTACACCGCCGACTCTAGCACCGACAGCACGAGGCGCAGAAGCAGCTGCTGATGCCGCTGGACGAGCAGCAGACGCGCGCAGGAACGTCGCGGTGATCGCTCTCTGCATCTTTTTGGACTTTCGCTTTTGGTGACCAAGAAAGAAGATAACGCGTGCGTATCAAAAACGAATTCGACACACATACACTGTCAAAAATAGCTGGTTCTCAAAACCCATTTTTCGACGTTGCCGAAAACGCTCAAAGGTGTTGTGAGTTTTTGACTGTGGGTTTCGACAGCACTTTTTGTTAATTATTTTTTCGACAGAAAAATCCCGGAGCCCCAATAACGAGAAAGGCCTCCTGCCTCGACCGTGACGAGAGTATACACAGTCGAGCGGCTCTCTTGGGTGTGGTGAACCAGACAGAAGTCGGCGATCAGTTGTGTGCCCCAGAGTTTGGATTCTTGGACGCTGCACCCAATCTTCGAGGTTGCGACTCGCAGGGCGAGGCGCAAGCTGCTGCGCGAGCTGCCACCGGGATTACTAAGCCACCATATCTTGCACAAGTTTGTAATAACCAGCAAATACAGGGATTTTGCGCTGCATACTCGATGTTAAGGAAGGAATCGCGGTTTTTTCTCATTCGAACTCCCAGACTTTGACAAACCCGTAATGTCGATAATCTCTACAGCTGGAGCTGGCTCGAGCGCGCGCTTTCTTGCACACATCACAATCATCGTTCGCGGCGGCGTCTCAGCCTGCAGCTTCGTCTTCGACGCGTACGAGAACGGGCCCGGCCGCGTTCTGTTCTTCACTTTTATTGGAGTAAGCGAGTTCTCCGGCTTGACTCGCTTCGTCTTTGCTGCGGCTGCCACGGCTCTGGAGAATGTGGGCGGATTGGTTGTCGCCACTGGTGGTGTTTCTATCGTCACGCGCTGCTGCTGGACTGCTGCTTCGTCTGTTTTTGCTTCTTGTTTCACTTGTGAGCGTGGTGCCTTGGCCTTTGCAGCAAACTTTGCCCCAGGTTTCTTCTTCTCTTTCACTGCTGTTACTACTGCGGGTTCCTTTTGCTCTTGCTTGATCCAGAAGAGCCATTCGTCGTTGCCCTCAAGACGTCGTCCAAGTTCCCATCCAAGAGCTGAGAGAGGCCCTGCGCGATCTCATCGTGAGCAGCAAGCCACGGGTCTGCGTCCTTGTCATCACTTTCTGCTACTGCTGTCGACGCACTTGTAGTCTTGGAGGTCTTTGGCTTCTTCGTCGGTTTCTCCTTTGCAGTCAGTGTAGAAGTAGACGCTGCGGCCTCTTTCCTCTTCTTCGCCGCTGTTGAAACTGTCGCTGGCTTCGCCGCTGCTTTCGCTTTCGCTACTGCCTTTGGTTTTGCTGCTGCTTTCACTGCTGTTGTTGTCTTCGGCTTCGTCACTTTGGCCTTCGCAGTGGCAGCTTTCGTCGGCGGCGGTGTCAGTGACGTGCTCGCTTGGTCATTTGCCTCAGAACCGGGCTCATTCGTCAAGTTTACAACTTCAGAAGCAGACGTGCTTGTCACGCTGCTTCCAGCAGCGGCCCTCGCCGCCACGGCAGTTGCCTGCTGCTCTTTCTTCTTTTTCGCTCGCTGCTCGACTCGTTCCGCCAGCTTCTTGCTCTTCTTCGTCCGCAACGGTCTATCGCGCTCATTTCTTGGGATCGGCGGTGGCCTCACCTGGATCCCCACCTGCTTGTCAAAGAGCTGCGGATACTTGGCGCGCAGTTGCTTTTCCAGCGCCTTGAGCTCTGCGTCCTCCTTCGCGAGCTGCTTCTCGTATTCCACACGTGTCGAGCCGCGGAGGTCGTTGGCTTCCCGCTTGCGCTGCAGCGAGCGCCGTGCGAGGTGGTACTTCGCCACTTGCCGCTCCGCGCCAAGCACCCCCTCTTGTGACTGCAGCAGCTGTCTCTTCTGCGCTTTCTTGCTCAGCGGTTGTGTTGGCAGTGGCTCACCTGATGCGTCCAAGTTCGCCTGGCACAAGCACGCCTTGCACCGGTTCTTGCCTGTCGCGCGCTGGTTCCTGGAGAAGCAAACGTCTGCCGGCAGTAGCTTCTTACAGCACAAGCACTGCAAGTTGTCGGCCGCGACGGAACTCGGCTGTATTTTGTACAGCACCAGCTTGCAGGATGGACACTTTGGTCCTGTAGCTACTGGTGATGGGGCTGTTGGCGCTGGAACTGATGTCGCTGAGGTTAAACGGTGCGCTGCGTTAGCTTGGGTCGGTATTGGAGCGGTTTGCTGGGACTGCTGAACCGGGAGCGACGACGGTACCGTTGGCGGTAGTGGAGTTGGCGAGACTGATGTAGCAGCACTGCTGGCTGCCTTGGGATTGGTGCTGATGTTTATACTGGAGACTTCGCTCATCGGAAGATTCTGGTAGTGGCTCTGGATAGTCCTTGGTGGCGGGTGGTCCACTGGCGGAGGCGGGCAATAGCCGTACACTTGCTGTGCAGGTGGTCCTGGTGCTCTACCTGTTACTGGCGGATGCGATCGAAACGGAGCAGCTCCACCATTATAAACAGGATATGGGTTAGTGTGCATCTCACTGCCTCCATACGACGACGCTGGTAGGACTGGCGGCCAATGTGCACTTTTTGTATCTGTACACGAAGGTGCCATGCCCAGTGTAGAGCTGCTTTGAATCACTGGTGATGACGATTTTGATTCTGGCGCGTAGACTGGAGGGACAGGATGGTGCATCGCTGCTACGTCCGATTCATCCTTCACAGCAGTCGCGTCAGGACGACTTGACGCATCTGACAAGGCTGGCGCAGCAGCAGACGACGACGCGACGTAGATCGACGTCGACGCACTGCAAGGGGTCGTAACAAGCGCTTTTGGTTCGTCAAGACGTTCAACTGGCTGGCGCAGCTCCTGCTTGACGCCATTGATAGCCGCCACGCGAGACGCGTCGCTGTCGCTCTCGACATCCGCAGCAGCAGTAATGGGGAATGAAGAGCTCGAGCTCTGCACGCTGGCGCCACCAAGCAGGTCGTCGTCGTCGTCTTCCTCTATATCCCGGTCGCCGAAGAACTCTTCACTCTCGGTCGCGCTGTCATCGCCATCGCCATCGCCATTCGACGCCATTATTGATCGCGCTTTCTTCTCGTTGCAGTTTGTTTTGCTGGAAACCAGTAACCATTGGGTTATATACCCCCATCGTAACCCACAGGTTACTAACATTATGAGCCAAATTGCTCGCCATGAGAAGCGTGCCTTATCACGTGCAAAGCTACGCACTCCATTCTGCAACGTCAAGGCACAGTATAAGCGCAAATATACTCTATTGGCGCAGGTCTTCGTCTGCTGCTGAACTAGACTTCCCTATAAGCTGGGAAAACACACACCACTTGGTGGATATATTGAGGTGGTGTTGCTTCTGTTGACGATTCCAGGAAATCAGCGATTTCAAGTGTTTTTCTAAGCAAAACTATAGATTTTCCTTCCTACAAGTGCAGTGTACCGAGCTCATTTCAAGGAAATAAGCTCTCGCAGAGTGCATAAGGTGAACTTTTGGAGTGATATGAAATTGCGGGGCAGTTGATTCTCATTCGAAGCTTCCCTTCACAGCGCTCAAGTCCAACCAAGCAACATCAACCACAACCATTCTTCGACCTCAAAAGCTGCCATGAAGTTCACGTTCACCTCGACCATCGCCGCTGCTGCAATCGCG
>JALBZD010000458.1:0-26496 GCA_038050675.1 Globisporangium cylindrosporum | reverse complement strand
GAATGTTGGTCAGGAGGTCGAAGTCGGTCGCTCCGAACCAGGATGTTCCATCACCGAATCTGTCGAACCAGTGCGTCACATCTTTGCTCATGAGCTGTTCAATTTCGCTGCCTGTGGAGCGTGTTGTCGTGAACGCGTATTGTGCTGAGGACTTGGTGTTCATGGCATGGTTGGCCGCTAGGTCGTCTTTTGGTACGGGAGTGAATACTTTGCAGCAAGTTGTGTTGCTGCTGGTCGCGCAGCTGCCCTTGCATCTTGACGCTGGTACGATCAGTGCATCTGAGGCTACAAGAAAAGTGAAGGAGTTGACTCGCAACTCCTGTTCTTGCGCTGCGGGCTTGATCGTTTCTGTTTCCGGCCAAGGTGGTTGGGATTTGCAAAATGTTGGTTTGCACATTGCTTGTTCTCCACTTTGTCTCGTGGTCATTTACAGGACTGAATTACATGTAGTAACGTTCACTTGTTGTACTGACAAAACTGAGCGACACCTTGCAGGAGTGGACACTATCAGAGGAGTGGCGACTTGCCTTCGCACGAGGGACCACCACCTGATTCCTCCCGGTGGTTTGCCAGCCAGCCACCGGCCTTGCACTGTTGTTGCTGAGACAGTCATGTTCATTCTTGATTAGGGGTAACCAGATAGAGCAAACAAACAAACGTTGCTAGTGCCAATGACAAGACGCTGACAACCTAATCAACAACTAGCAGTCAGTTGGTGTAAGTACTGATCTCTCTGTCGGACTCTAAGCAGACTCCGCCCCACCCCACACATACGTATGGGCCTGTCGTCGATTTGCTCTGCAGAGACCAAAGGGGATGGGCACCCATCCACTTCGGTGTATGTACCTACTAGGGGAAGACACTTGAAGGACAAAAGGTGGACATTTGGCTGACCTCCATTTTGCTGTTGCAAACCTTGCGTCCAATCCTCCGAAAGTGCGATAAAAGAGCACATTTTTATTGATTTGAGTCTACAGAAAGCAACCCTGGTATGCGAGTTAAGAAAGATACACAATCCCAGCTCCTGTACTCCTGGGACATTGCATGTGTATTGTTGGTGTTGGTGGTGTAGCAGTTGCAGTCATCATGGCGCCTGTCGAGCAGAAATGATTGCCAGCCGCGGGCTCAGCTTTCTTGTGCTCGAGGTGCCCGTTTTGTTCCATGGAATGGTATTAATAACGACCATTATATCGACATAGTTGAGTGTGTGTTTACAAAATGCCAACGCTGCAATAGCTAATAGTGGAACTTTAACAAACGAGCAACCAACCGATAGGGACTTCCTTCAAACAGTGAGACGAGCGATGTCCTTTGAAAAGGGGTCCACAGATACAGGGCGATGCACATCCCTCCGCGTCTCACTTGGAACTGCGCGAGTGGCTGGCAATCGTCAATCACAGGGACCCACAGGATACTTTTCTCATCCTCCCGCACGCACAAGTGCATCACAGGATATATATTTGCATCGTAACAGAATGCTCCGTGCTCGCGCTACGAGTCGTCGCGGAAGAGCTCGATGAACTCGCCGATGTCCAGCGTGGCGTTCGTGTTCACGTCAAAGTGTGCGATGATCTTGGCCACGTCCTCGCGCGTCACCTGCGTGCTCCCGCCGCGCGAGCTACTGTCGTAGAACTTCTCGTTGTACCGCAGCGCGCTGAAGAGCTCGTCCACGTCGATGTTGCCGTCGTGGTCCAGGTCGTAGAGCTATGAGCGTCAACATACATGACAAAACCAGTAACGTCAGGATTGTGTGCAGAGTACACGCCGTCAGATCTATCAGGATATTTCGTACCTTGAAGAGTGCGTATAGCTCCTTGATCTGCTCAGGCGAGAGCTGCCGCCTCTTGGCTGCTGCTTTCTTGGCCTTCTCCGCCGCCTCCAGCAGGTTGCAGAACCGGAAAATGTCCTGCAAGATCTCTGCATCCTCACTGCTACTGCTGTTGTTCCCTCCAAAGATCGCTGTGAGCAGCTCCGGAAGATCGATGTGCCCGCTTTGGTCCTTGTCGATGCTGTTGAAGATACTCATGACGTTGTCTTGCAGATGCGTGCCGGCGAACAGCCCCGAGCCGTCCACCAGCTCGCGCAGCGTGATTGTCCCACTCTGGTCGCGGTCGATCTTCTGGAACGTGTGGTAGATGTTGACCACGTCGTCGCGGCTGTGCGGCCCAAAGTGGTCCTGGCGTAGCAGCGCGGCGTCCGAGCGCATGCGCAGCTTCTTCGCTGCTGCAGTCTCTGATACCGAGGTGCCTTTTGTCTTGTTAGCCGCGCCGTCTTTGGTTCGCTTGGCTTTTGCAGACGAGACCGGTCGCCCCACAGAGCTCGGCTGGCGGCGATTACTCGGTGCGCTCAAGACCTTCTTGAGCGGCTTTTGCATAGTTGATTCATCGTCAGGTTGATGGCGTTCTTCCTGTTGTTGCTGCTGAGAAATTGAAGGGATTTTCTTCACAATCACGGTCCTCGTGGGCAGCTTGGACGCGTGGTGCAGCTGCTGTTCCTCGGCCTCCTGCTGCTGTAGCAGTTGGTCATACTGTTTGATGAGCTGCCGCATCGAGTGGTGCGGAATCAGCGGAGCAGCTGGCGTAACAAGATCATTGTTATCGTCGTTGCAGTGGTCGTCTGGCATACCCATCTCACTGACGTTTGCTGCATGTGCGGTCGATGGGAGCGCGGGTGTCGACCGTGTGTGGCGTGTATTCGACAACAGCGAGTTCTTTCGTTTGTGGAGTCCAATAGCTCTCTTCTTCTGCCTCGGTGGCAAGTTCTCGACCACAACGCAACTTGTGCCCAGCTTCTCCAGCAGAAACACCGACGGCGCCAAGTCGATTTGCTGCTTGAGCGCCTGCACGCTGTTTCTCCGCAGTTGCGAGCTGCCTCCATCACCACTGAGGGCCGTTGGCGTCAGAGACTTTTGACTGCGTCGCACGTTCTCGTGGTGCAAGTGCGCGTACATCTGCCGCTCGCGGTTCAGGCTACCGACGCTCCAGTTGTCCTTGTCGTGGAACGGCAGCTCTTGCGCTGGGTTCTCAAGGATAGGCAGCAGGCTAGCGTCGCCGTTGAGTATCCCTCCTGCGCCTCCTCCTTCTTGGTTGTCAGTGAACGAGTCGGATGGTGTCTCAGCTGACGATGTGCCACTCTGCTGTCGGAGATGGTCGCTACCAAGCGGTCGGCCGTACTCGCCGACATTCGCCGGTCCTGCTGCAGAATTGTTAGCGTGCGCCTTGCTCTTCACGATCTTCTTCATGCGCTGCTGGAACTTGAGGCGCTCGCGCTCCCAGGCCACTTGGCGCGCCGCCTGGAAGTCGCTCTGTTTCCACGTTGCCTTGCCCTGCAGCTGCTCGAAGAGCCGATCAGCTTCACTTTTTGGTAGGTCACTTGTTGATGTTGAGTCACGTCTCTCGCTTGCATCGTTTGCTTCCTTGATAATACTGATGCTGGTCTCACTTCTGTTACCACTGCCGCCTAGGTTGTCTGTTAGATGAGACTCCGAAGTCATTGTTTCTGGGTGACTGTCACGGCTCAGTGCTGGAGCACTCGCGCTTACCCCCAATCCATCAAACACCGAATTTCTTCTCCGTCGCCGACTAATCTCGATCACTGATTGGTGGCGCACAGCCATGGTCTTGAGCTTGCTCGCCTTCATCTGGTCCCAGATCACCTCGGCCTGCTCACGCTTCGCCTGCGCCGTGCTCTCGAGATCGATTTCCCATTGCCAAGACGACGCACTCTTACTACTGGTACTCGATGCGCCAAACTCCTCGGGTTTGAGACTGTTAGTGCTGCCACTTCGCCCCAAATTGCCCAGACACGTACCCTGGAAATCCCACAGACACACGCTCTTATCGCTAGCGCACGTGAGGATCGCACGCGGTTCCTCCACCGCGTTCAGGCATCGGATGTTGCCCTGGTGTGCCTTCCACCTCGCCACGCATGTGACGTCGGATTCCTCAATGTTGGGCTGATGATGCAGCGTCACCTGATCGTCGCCCGCAGCACCGTCTCCATTGCTGATACCACTGCTATTCGTGTTGCCACTTGTACTATTACTGAGGTTGTTGCTACTGCCACTGGTACTGCTGGCGTGCTTACTGCGCAGCCGCTTGGCATTCTTGCCCTGGCGCAGGAACCGTCTCCGAGGGTTGTACGATCGGTGGTGGTGTGACGGTAGGCTCTCTTCGCGGAACGCCTTGACGAAGCTCTTAGTGATCACGCGCGAGACGTCCGAGACGCAGACCTCGCCATGGTTGCTGCCGGTGAGCAGCAGGAAGCGGCCGCGCCGGATGTCGTTCTTCATCACTTCCCCGCCCTCTTCGTCATAGAACACCTGGCAGCAGCTGATGCTCCCGCCTCTCAAATGGCTCTTGTTGTGACTTTGATGGTTATTCTCATGTGTACCACCACTGTTACCATTATTGTTGGCGTTGCTCGATTCTGGTGCCGATGATAACGATGGTACTGCTGAAGACGGGGCTGAGAGCAGTGGGTCAAAGCAGAGCAAGAGCGTCGTCGGCTGCGTTGGCGACAGGCTCCAGACGCACACCATGCCGTTCTCGTGGCCTGAGAGCAGCAACGGGTATGGGTCAATGAACGTCAACGTATTGACGTCACACGCCACCAGTGGATGCGCAGCCACCGTCACTGAGCCGTCCATAGTAGTAGTAGTACTACTACTACCAGTCCCACTACCACTGGGCGAGCACGTATCCTCCAGTAGAAAGTAGATGTAGTCCCAGATCTTGATTGTGCCTTCCGTGCTGCCGCTCGCGAACAGAGAGAGCGCGTAGCAATACGCCAGACACTTGATGTCCGTGTCGTGCGCGTCCGTGATGCATCGCAGCAGCGCGTTCGTGCTCGCGTTGTCGTCATAGAGCCGCAGCGAGCGGTCCCAGGACGCTGTGAGCACGCACTGGTCTTCCTTGCAGTAGAGCAGCGCCGACACCTGTAGCTGGTGCGGCGTCCACTGTTTGAGCACCGCGCCGTTGAGGTAGTTGAGCACGAACAGCTCGCCGTTCTGCGTGCCGAACACGATCTTGCGCTGGCGCGCGTCCAGATCCACGCACGTGATGTCCGACGTCGTGATGTTGCTGTACGTGCGGATGAGTGCACTGGAGGACGCGTCCCAGATGTGGATCTCCCGATCCGTGGTCGTCAGCAGCGTGAACGAGACGCTATTGTAGAGCACGACGCTGGACGCCAGCACTTTAGGTTTAAGGCGCACGCGCTGCAGGAGCTTGAGCTTGTGCAACCCCGCCGCCAGGATCGATTGGCCGTTGTTGAGCACCGCGAGCGAGTGTGCCTTCCACGGGTACTTGTCGCTGCCGATGCGGAACGTCTGCAGACACCGGCTATTGCTCTTCTCCAGGTCATTGTTCTCAATTGACAACACGTTCGAGAGGTTCCACCACTTGAACCAGCCCTCGTCGTCCACTGTGATCGCCTGGTCCGCCAAGAGAGCGGCCGCTGCTGCCGCCGCGGCGCTCGCTGAGGTCTGCGCAGCGCTCGTGCGCCTCTCGTTCAAGCTGGTGAACGCCGCGGACGAGATGAGCTGGATGCAACACACGGGCGATGTGTGGCCCCAGAGCTTGAAAATCGGCGTGGTTGCCAGCGCCGAGATGTCCCACCCGAGCACCTCACACTCGAAGCCCGCGCTGATGAAGACCTGGCTCGAGAGCTTGGTCAGCAAGCGCACGCCGCGGCGGTGGCCCTGGCGCACGGCTTTTGGCTGCAGACTCTGCGTGTCCCAGAGATAGATCATCGAGTCCATGCCGCAGGAGACCAGCGTCTCTGAGTTGAGCACGAGCAGGTCCTGGAGCAGGTCCGTGTGCTTCTTGAGTGTCGTGATCAGCGTCACCTCGCACCGGCCCTTCGAGTCGTGCGTCTTCTCCCGCTCGACGCGCCAGACGCTGATCATGAGGTCCGCCGAGATCGAGAACAGGTGCTGCGTCGACGCGTTCCACTCGAGCACGCGCTGCGGACGAGGAGTGTGCACAATCGCCATGGGCACGGGCGTCTCGAGCGCGCTTGCGCTGGTCGCCGTGAGGATCGTCGTGGCCCAGAACGTAAGCTTCAGGTCCCCCGCCGAGACCGCGAGCAACTCCACCTCGGTGAGGTACTTGAGCGCCTGTACGGGCGAGCGCTCGGAGCGTACCTCGTCCTGGTCACGGCGGTACCCTACAATGTAGCAGAGCGGGTGGAAGTTGTTCACGATGCTTAGCGTTGGCGTGAACATGGATGACGAAGTGCCGCCGTTGTCGCCATTACCTCGAGGTGTCGTTGCAGGGCTACCGCTAGCACCATTCACTCTGCCAGAGCTGCTCTCAACTGCATTGGTGCCACTGCCACTATCACTTTCGCTCTCGTTCAGGAACAGTGTCGACGGATCGATGATCTCGACCACGGGTCGTGTGTTTTCATAGAGCAGCAGGCGGCGGAACTCGGGAGCGAGCTGTATCTTCCGCGGCGGCCGGTTCGCCAGATCCGCGAAGCGCGGGTTTTCTTCATACTGCAGGTCGCGCCAATGTGCCTCGTCGTCGCTGCTCGTTCCCATGCCGCCCTCGATGATCGCGCTCGTGAACTCTTCCCACTCCATCGCGCCGTCGCCGTTCACGTCCACCTGTGCGAAGAGCTCCACGAGGTCCTCGACGAACTTGACGACGTTCTCTTGCTCCCAGCTCACGCGGTCGAGCATGACGCTCACGAATTCGTAGAGCGACAGCCCGCGGCCCATGCGATCAAAGTCCTGCTTGAGCAGCGTCAAGTCTTCAACCTGGAGCCGCACCATGATGCCCAGGCACGCCTGATACTGGAGCAGCGCCGCCGCCATCGTGTTGCTCTGATCTCTGGCACACGGACGGAAGGTGGGGGCAAAGCCCTAGATCAAGCAGTTTGCTTTTGAACTTGGCAGTGACTGATAGTTAAAAGTGAGTGCTCGGCGTTTCAGACGACTGCACTTTCAGACCATTTGATATTTGCAGAGGAAGGAAGGTGTCGAAGCGCCTTTGGTGCTGGACAGCGCCGGAAATAGCTTCAGTACCCGACTCGCCTCAGCCCTCAGCGTAGCTTCGCCTCAGGGCTTCTCGTCACTCGTTCATTCCTCTACGATTCACAGAGGAAGCAAAAGATGGCGTTTTCAGCACACCACAGAGGACTCCCGCCTCGGTCGAATGGCTCGGACGAGCCCATACGCCTCGCAGTCTCGCCTACAACCAGTTTCTCGCCTTATCAGCAGCCTCACCAACAACACAATGCGAGCCCAAGAACCACGAAATTCGCGCGCGCGATGAAGAAAGCTGTGGCGACAACGAACACAAATACGACCTCTACGTCACCAACGCGCCCCATGTCGGCCTCGCAAGTGCAGCCGACTGCGACGCCGATATCTAACTCCATTGAAGGAGGAGGGTCCTCAAGTCCGTACTCACCTGGGTATTCTCCTTCACGTACTCGACCTGCTAGCGCCAGTCGAGCGCGGCTGGCAACAGGACCGCCTCTGCACCAGCCTCATCCGCTTGTCGCGCTTGACACTATCGCGTTTCCACCGCAGCGTTCGGACCACAGCGCGCCGCGTGGTTATGGCATCAAGCCACCAACACCAACCAGCAAGGGTTCCAAGGCAGCATCATCACCGAGTTCGCCTCGCACAATCGCCAGCATCTGCGAGCGAATCCGCATGGAGGCGCAGAAGCCCCCAGTGCCTATGGATCCAGTAGAGAAAGCCAAGCTGCGCGCGTTCCTCGAGTCCTGGCAGGACGAAGAGCCACGTTTCCGGTCGTCAATCCTGTTCTCCGAGACCACGTTCGCTCAAGCCAAAGGTGGGATGTGAATGATTTGACTGATGTAGCGTCGGATTATTTTGCAAGACTCTAACATGTAACACATGGCGTTGGGTCCGTGGGGTGTACAGCGATGGTCACGGACTGGCCCAAGCCAAACGCGTTCCTGGCAGCGATCGCCTACGGTTGCCTCGAGCAATTTGGTCTCTTCCTGGAGAAGGAGTACCCGTTTCTCATCGACGTCATCACGTAAGCTGCCATTTGTCTCCCTTGACTGGTCTTCTCGCTCACTGCACTCAGACCATTTTGTCCACTACCGAAAATTTGCGATGGATACCATCTAGCGAACTCGGCGCAGCAGTCTATTCAAACTTCACCGACCTACTTGAGCTCCAATACCACCAGCAGCAACAACAGCAGCAGTTCCAGGAAATGAACCCATCATCTCCTCTGATCCTTGAGCGCAACCGTTTTCTCTTCTACTTTCAGCACGGCAAACACTGGTTCCAAGACGTTGCGGAGCACAAGCACCACGCCGAGACGCTCACGTTCACTGCTGCTTCCTCGAAAGAAGAGATCCAGAGGCTCAACGACAAACTTTACGCCCTTCAAGCACTGCAGACCCACAAGACGCTGCAAAAGAACAAATCCCCAGCACCAGATCAGAACCCGAATGTCAGTTCGTCCTTCAGCGCATTCTCCGATCCACTTAATCGCGCGGGGTTCCAGTTCCCTCAGCTTCGCAACATACTCTACTGCGAATCGGGCGCCAGCCACGGACACCACGAGTCGTCATCACTGACAGCGAAACTCGATCTCCAGCTGGGCGACTACGATTTCTGGCCCTGTTGCGAGGAAATCCTGCTTGTGTATCAGTCGCTACCACCGAAAGAGGCTTTGAACGTGCTCAGCACGCTCATGGAGAAGAGCGCGGAGCTGGGCATCACGATGCTCGGCGAGGCGTACGCGGTCGCCGTCGACCTGCTGGACGAGAAGGAGCGCCGCCACTTTCTCCGCGAGTACTTTCTCTTGGTCTCCTCCAGCGAGCTCCAGGACGCGCTCCAGCAGCGCGACGAGTGCAACGACGAGAAGCGCTGGCAGCTGTTCATCGATGAGCTGAAGGCGCGACTTGGACTTGGGCTCTATAACGACGACGAGGGTGCGGACAATGGTGGCGACTGCCCGGGTGTTGGTAGCGCTGCCTCAAAGCTCGCGGGTGCTAGAAAGTCCGCACATCCCAAATCAAAAGCCCAGATCAAACTGGAGCGCTTCCACTCAGACGAAGCCAAGGTCGGCGCCAAAGTGCACGAGATGATGGAGCTGCTGGAAGACCTGGCGGCGGAAGCGTCTTTTCTGGACGAGAAGGAGTCGGGGCTCTCGCGTGAGCTCCTCAAAAAACTCCGAGAGTACGAAGAACCGGGAAAGAGAATCGAGAAAGCGCGCGAACTGATGATGAAGACCAACCAGAGCAAACTGCGCGCGTTCGATCCATCTATTAGTGAGCACAAGCAGTGCGCGTGCCACTGCGGCAAGCACCGACTGATTCACCAAGACGAGCAACTCATTCAAGCTCCAGTTGAAAGCAATGCTGACCAGGATGGCTCGGACAATGCAACGAAGGACTCGAAAGCAAACAACCTCAAGCCTCGGAAGTCGACCTTAAAGCGACCGCTTCCAGTGAAGCGCAAGAACGCCGTGAGCTTCGGCAATCGGCTCTCGCGAGGATCTACGACCCAGTTGCGCTTGTTCCCGCTCTCGGAGGTCTGCCACATGCTCAGTGCGATTTTGCACCTGAAATTCTCTCGCGACGCCACCGAAGCTGCCGCAGTTTACACTGGCAGTGGCAATAGTAGTGAGAAGACCCTGGACCCGACGTCGCTGATCACGGAGGACCGCTGGAGCTTTCTGAGACGCACAGCAAAGCCCTTGACGTTCAAGACGCTCGCCAAGGACTTTCTCACGCGTAAGTACGGCATCAAGTCGATCGCGGTCATGCACACGCTGCAGCTCGAGCGCTCGCTAGTGTTCTACAGCGCAATGGAGAAGCACATCCGCTGCGAGCTCTTCGCGTGGTTCTTTGGCGCCGACAAGCCGCGGTTGCAGTCCAAGGATTACGCGTTCCAGTTCTTCCAGAAGCTGCTCAAGAGCATCATGAGCTTGTTCACGACGCCCAAGCGACCGACGAGTGCCGGTGGTAGTGGAAACAGCGGCGGTACTCAGCAGCCACTCTCGTTTGCGACGCTCATCTCGGTCTGGACCGAGTATATTGGCGACGGCGAAAGCCCCAACAGCAGTGCTGCACTGGTGCATTACTTGGCCCCCAGCCACGCTATCGACGCCTGCAACCTCTCGTTCCCTGTGCGCATCAAGGAGTCGAGCGAATACACGGGTTTCCTGGAGCGTCTTTACTGCCTGGGGCTCGAGAGAGACCAAGTGGAGCTTGAAACTTTCTTGAAACGCGCGATGGAGGTCTGGCAGACCGTGTTCGACAGGTTTGTGAGCGAGATCCAGGCGACTTTGGACGACTGGAACAACGACTGCGGCAACAACAGCACAGCCACCAACTTGGACTTTGACGCGTTCACGAACTGCGTGGTGCGCAACGGCATGGATCTCACAGGCGGTGAGCGGCTCGAGATCTTTGACCTGCTGGCACTTGATGATGACGAATCGACGATCGTGTCGAGGAAGAAGCTGCTGGCATTTTTCCTCGAAGCCAAGTACCTGAGAGCGAACGGTTAGCTAAGCTACGAGCAATCGTCATTGTAGATGATCAAGCCCACAGGCAGTAATATAAATAGAGATGGAAAGCACAGTGCATCAGGCGTGGTGTACAAATATGCAAGTGTGTATTTACCAGTTTCTTCTTGGTTGGGGCTTCTTGTTGTTCTTGGGCGTGTGTGTGTGTTCTCTTATAAAGCAAAACACACCCGACAGGAGGGGAGGATGGCAGAGGGGACAGAGAGATAGAGAGATTATACTTTTCTATCGGGTCTCTCGCTCTCATTCTCGCCTTTTCGCCGCTTAGAAGAACGGGTTCTTTGCACCGTTGCCTCCTAAGTTCACAAATGGCTGATTCAGTCCCCCTTGCGCCTGTTGCTGCTGCTGCTGCTGTTGGAACTGCTGCGGAGGCTGCTGAAACTGCTGCTGGTGCTGCTGTGGGAATCCGCCCATGGGATTCATCATGCCGCTGCCAGCCATTGGGTTGCCCTGCATTCCCATCTGAGCTCCTGGGAAGCCCATCTGTGGCGCACCACCTACGACAAAAACAAAAGCAAACGACCGGTCAGTTCAATCCCGTCCTGCTCGACAAGCAATCGATGATCGGCTCTCTTGCGGTTATCGTACCTGGGAACATGTTGCCGCCCATCATCGGGTTTCCGCCAAACATTGGGTTCGGTTGCTGCTGCTGTTGCATCATCGGGTTCATCATCATCATGTTCGGTTGCTGCTGCTGCATCTGCATCGGGTTCATCGGCATGCCACTAGGTCCCATCATACCCATGCCCATCTGCATCGGGTGGCCGCCCATGCCCATTGGCGGCATCGCTCCGCCGCCCATCGGCATGCCCATGCCCTGCGGTCCAGCACCAAAAGTGTTCATCTGCGGCGCCTGCTGCTGTTGAGGGGATGGACCAAAACTCGCCATGATGTTCGCCATCTTGTTCACGTGCTGGTTTGCTGGTGCCGGGGTCGCGAAAGCATCCGCAAAGCCCCCGGTGGCCGAGCTGGAGCTCTGCGCGCTCGAACCCGAGAACGACGCCCACTCGTCCTGCTTTGGCGCTGCCTGCTGTTGTTGAGGTGGAGGCTGGATGGTCACTGCCTGCGGAGTCGGCGGCGGCGGCGAGTTGAACGCGTCAAAACTGAGAATATCCTGTGTCACTGGTACTTGCTGCTGCTGGCGTGCTGGCGCTGGAGCGGCAGCTTCCTGTCGGCGTGAGGACGAACTGGTTCGCGACGATGACGAGCCAGTGCGTGAGTTAGTGCGCGAATTGGACGATCCGCTGTTGCCCGAGCGGCGCTGGTCGTGACCACCTCCGCGACGGCGGTGGCTGTCGTCCTCGGACTCGTCGTCCTCTGAGTCGTGGCGCGGCTTGCGACTGCGCGGGTCGTCCTCGCGCGCCACAAAGCGCTTACGCTCGTACTTCTCGCGGATCCAGAGCTCCTTCTCGCGCACGGACGAATGCTCGTTCGGGATGCGGTAGTCGCGCGGCACGTTCGCTTCGTAGTACTCCTTGGCGCGACCATTGCCCCACTTTTGCATTTGCTGTTGAAGTTCAGATATACGTACATAGAGAGAGAGAGAGAGAGAGAGAGAGAAATTCATACAATTAAATAACATGAACATTTCACGCACATCGAATCAAATCGCAAGTGCATATCGATTTCAATGCAAGAGCACGCACCGCGACTTGGTCGCTCGTCCATGAGTCGAGGTTCACGGAGCGCACGAACGTGAGGTGCACGCCGAGGCTGCGATGGATGCCCGAGCACGCGATGCAGATGAACACGCCGAGGTTGATCGACGCCCAGCGCGGGCCTGTCATACACAAAGCGGAGCCAACATCAGCACACATGGCCGCTCCCAAGATCCATTCCATTCGTAGGGCGGGCTTCAACTAACGCTTGAAGGCTCCTAAAATGGACGCACCTCGACAGCCGCAGTCGGCGCAGAACTTGTTCTCCTCGCGCTTGGTGAGCTCATCGAGCAGCTTCTTGAGTTTCACCTGGTCGTCCACGGGCTTGGGTGCATTGCGATGGCTCATCGTAGGGGCGGAGGTGACGCGTAGCTGGTGCTTCTGCGAAATGCAGTTCAGTCAGTCAGTCAGTCCCGCAGACAGATGATCGCTTTGGCTCTGCTGGGAAGGGGGCCGGCCACGCGGCTGACACTAAAAAGCAAAGATGAAACTCCCTGCGATTCGCTTTACTGACGCTGAAAAATATGTCACTAAATATAATTGTGACACATGAGACTTCTATTGAGAATGTGTATCCTGATGGTGATACTGCCTGTTCATGACACTCTTGTACTGAGTTTTGTAATTGAAGAGGTATATTATGATTTTTAAAAAGCTATAAAAAGTTTATATTAAACAAATATCTATTTTATACATATGTATGTTTTATATGAAGGATATTTTTGTGCTGATGTCATGCTGCCTTGAAGTTGGTCAGTCCCAAACAGCCCTTACTCACTTTTTTCACTGTTGACACGCAATCACCGCAAGAGACCCA
Source organism: Globisporangium cylindrosporum (assembly GCA_038050675.1). Taxonomy (NCBI): domain Eukaryota; phylum Oomycota; class Peronosporomycetes; order Pythiales; family Pythiaceae; genus Globisporangium; species Globisporangium cylindrosporum. The sequence continues at coordinate 13,492 of JALBZD010000458.1, read as the reverse complement.
TCAATTCCACTTCACACACTTGTTAATAAACCCAACACAAGCACCAATCCATCTCAGAGGTCATCCATTCTTCAAGTTGCCAGCGTCTGCACAAGCCCCCCAAGCCAAAGAGGAAGAAGAAAAAGAAGTCAAGCCAACCCGAAGCATGTCCAGCAGCAAGCCCCGCCAGCTCGTCAAGGACGCGACGCACATCGTGCGCGACATGCTCGACGGCCTCGTGACCGCGCAGCCGCACCTCGTGCTCGTGCGCGGCGAGAACGTGCTGCTGCACCGCGAGTTCCGCAACATCCGCGAGCAGCAGGTCACGCTTCTCTCCGGCGGTGGCAGCGGCCACGAGCCTGCGCACGCCGGGTACATTGGCGACGGCATGCTCACGGGTGTGGTCTGCGGCAATGTGTTCGCGTCGCCGTCGACCAAGCAAGTGCTCGCCGCGATCCGCCTCGCCGCGGGACCGAAGGGCTGCCTGGTAATCGTCAAGAACTACACGGGTGACCGCATCAACTTTGGGCTCGCGGTCGAGCAAGCGAAAGCGGAGGGTTTCAAGGTTGACATGGTCGTTGTGGGTGAAGACGTTGCGGTGGTGAATGCGAATGCCGGACGTCGCGGACTCAGTGGCACGGTGTTTGTGCACAAGCTCGCTGGTGCAGCGGCGAAGAGCGGCAAGGATCTCGACTCGATCGTCGAGCTCGTGAACAGCATCACGTCGGCGAACAAGATCGGCACGATGGGCGTCGCAATCAAGCCATGCTCGCTACCTGGACAGGAGGACCAATCGCGTGATCTCGGCGAAAACGAGATGGAGATTGGCTTGGGCATTCACGGCGAACCTGGTATCGAGAAGCGCCAGCTGCAGGACATCCCATCGCTGACAGACATGCTGCTCGAGAGGATCATCAGCAACACTACCTCAGTCGGGCTCAAGCTCAAGTCTGGCTCAAAAGCGGTGCTGATGGTGAACAACCTGGGCTCGACGACCACCATGGAGCTCTTTGTGGTGACCAAATACGCAGTGCAAGCGCTGCAGAGCAAGGGTATTCAAGTGGAGCGCGTGCTCGTGGGTTCATTCATGACCGCACTCGACATGGGCGGCTTCTCGCTCACGCTCTGGGATTCGAACGGCGACGCCCAGCTGCTGCAGTACTTTGACGCGCCGACGACTGCCTCGGGCTGGAACTTCACCAAGTACGATGCGTCAGCGAACGTGGACGCGACTACCAGTTCTGTTGAGCCAGAAGCGCCTGCAGGCACAACAAAGAAACACGCTGCTCGCCCAGCGCAGCTGACGAACAGTGGACTCTTGCTCGAGAAGGCGATCCAAGCAGCATGCGAGAAGTTGATTCAGAGTGAGCCAGAGTTGACGCTCTGGGACACCAAGGTCGGTGACGGCGACTGCGGTACGACATTCAAGAAAGCGGCTGAGACCATTCTCGCGGACCTCAAGGAGCACTACCCGCTCAATGACCCTGCGCACACGTTGCTGGAGATTGCGCAGTCGGTCGGCAAAAGCGCTGGTGGTACGTCCGGTGTGTTGTACGACATCTTCTTCACTGCCGGTGCACTGAAGCTCGAGTCTTTTAAGGATGTGAACGCTGCAGCATGGACTACTAGCTTCCGAGCGGGTATTGCCGCGATCCAGAAGTATGGTGGTGCCAGTGAAGGCTCGCGCACGATGCTGGATGCGCTCTTGCCAGCTGGTCGTGCGCTTGGGGAGCCATCGAGCGAAGAGAACCAAGGAGCAGTGCTGCTCGCAGCTGCCGCCAAGGCTGCTCAGGAAGGTGCCGAGGCGACCAAGAAGATCCCAACCAAGCAGGCGTTCGGTCGCAGCGGGTACGTCGGCGAGGAATTCAGTGCTGACATTCCAGACCCTGGTGCCAAGGCTGTCGCGTTCTGGATGTCAGCTATCGCGGATGCCGTACAGTCCCAGTAATGGACGAATCACTAACCTCCAGGCGACAAGCAACATGCAACAGAGCAGCCATCGTGGCGTCCACTTGTGAGTACAATTTGCACTTTGTATTGGGTGTCGTAGTTTCTGAACCTTGCAACTTGAAAAATCCAAAGTGGTGTTCGATGTCATTACAGTAGTGTATGTGCAATGTCGACCATGCAAGATGACTCACTCCACGAAGACAACCAGTCTCGGTCGTCTACTACTCTAGGCTTCGCTACAGTCCAGTCCTATCGTTTGATTTGGTTACTGAATACCTGAGCATCCCGGAGGCAGGCATTCAGGTAGACATACTGTACTGTCTGTATCATTTCCGAATTTCCGACTGATCGACTGGAGCGGATTGATTCAAGACTGGCGGAGCCATTCGCTCCAGACGTTATCCCAGAACGAAACGGGCAGCTGAAGATCCGTTGGGCCTCAGAACAGATCTGGCTGCTGAGCTTTTTTTTGGAGCAAGTATTCGGAGCGGAGCCAGAGCAAAAGCGTCTCTTTCTTGAAAAAATACCGCAAAAGATCTGGTAACTTTTGTGGCTCTTTTGTCGCTCGGGTACGTCTTTGGGATCTGCTCTTGTGGACGACACGACACGACACGACTACGCGCTGGACTGGAGAAATTTCGGCCATTATTTGTTTTCCAAGTGCCATTCCACGCTCACTCTCTCGAATTACCACTTTCTCGAATTACCACTTTCTCGCGGCATGATGGTGTTCGTAGCAGTAACCCTCATGCAGCAAACATATCTTGTGCCAAACACACTCTATTTGCCATGGTGGTTACCATTACAAACTGCTTGGCGCTCTCAAATTGAGCTCTTGGAAGTCAATCAAGAGCTCTGGACAAAAGTTTGATTTCTGGCTGCATTCCGTAGTTTTAAAGTGGGGAAACCATGATGCTTTTGAGCGTAGTTTGACATCGGATTTTAGATTCAATGTGGCTCTGGACTTCCAAATCATTGTTTCTATCAGGCTGGTAGCGTTGCAAATCCTGCGACAGTGCAGGGGAAGCATCGAAAAAAATCGGACACAATGCCATATTCCAATACACGATGCAGTCGATCCACACACCTGAACCTCCAATAAAATTTCCAGCTTTTCAAAACGGACACAAACAAATCCAGTTGACAAAGCCGAATAAAGCGCATTTTGCAGAATGCTCGTTTATTTGCGCTGATCGCTACATGCCAGCAAAACAACTCTCACGTGCAGCACATGCAAGCACTTGCTACGTACATAGCTCATGAAGCGGACGATATGTCCGATTCTTAGTCAATCTATCCTCTGTTGAATAGCAAACTGCTAGCAGTTGCATCCAATTCAAATAGAACAGATCAGTTTTCCTGAACTAAAACGGACGTCGTCTCTTGAAATATGTCGCAAACAATACGTGGGTGACATCTGCCTGCTTGAAGGACTCAATAACACACACGCGCTCACAAAGGAAGCCAACGGATCAACAGGCAGATCAACAGGCAAAGCAAGCGCGACCCAAGCGCCAAAGAGCCATTCATCCCCAGAGACAGAGAGCAACGCGCCAGGCGCGTGTGTACCGAGACCAGACAGCAAGCGATCGGCTCATTATCACAGTGCTCTTCTGACCAAGCATCTCTCTCTGTAGTTCCAAAGCCCGTCGTACGAGCGAGCGACCGAACGATCAAATCCATCCGAAAAGAGAGTGAGTGCGTGCAAAGCGTGCGTCAGTGAGTCTTTTTTCAGATTGAGACACGCTTCAGCTTCAGCATCGTTCATCATCAGCCAGAGCCGAGAATACCATCTTGGTTGTCCACTTCCACTAGCAGCCCCCATCACCGACCAGTTCGCGTATAACCGAGAAAAGCACAGCAGAGAATGACGCGGTCCAGCCATCGACCCATGCCAATGACAAAGCTGCTGCTGGTGCTCGTCGTGGTGGTGGCGATGACAGCGTGTGCGTCGGCGCAAACGACGTCACCCGCGCCGACCCCGCAGGTGACGCCCACTGACGGCTGCTGCGCGAAATGCATCGGCAAGACGACGGACCTGCCGTACACGTACGACCCGGTGATCCACAGCGAGTGCTCGGCCGCGAAGGGCGTCTGCTGCTACAACTGCGGCCAGGACGCGTCGTCCCAGATGAATGTCGAGAATGCTGTGTTTGGGGATGATGGAGTCACACCGCAGGTGAAGGCGGGCGAGTGGGCACAGATCCAGTGGACGAGCATTGCGCGCGTGACTTACGAGACGTACCAGACGACCCAGAAGAAGATCACAACCGTGCGCAACGGCAGCTTGGAGGCCCGTCTGGGCGATGACAAGAAATTCTACATCTGTGCCAAGACCCAGGGCTCCATCTACGCGCGCGGCTGGGGCTCAGACCCGTGTCTCTCGGCCACCAAGGAGAACATGATCAAGGTCATCGCGGGCAAAGACGTCGACAGTTGCGGACGCCTACCGAGCAGCGCCACCGCCTCGAGTAAGGCGAGCGCGTCGCCAAGCAGCACCTCGGGCTCTTCAGCCACACATAAAACGCCGGTCACTAGCAACACGAGCGCACTGACCAAGAACGAGAACGACAATGAGGAGACCTGTAGCACCGAGCGCGCTGCCATTGTCGTACAACCAGACGGTGCGTACCGACCAGATCTTGGGATCTAGTTCAGTTATGTGTGGTAGAGGGGACACGGCGGTGACGGGGCTCATTGATCTAACTAGCGGTGATACGTGCGTGGTTTGCGTGGTGTTTATCTTTATTATTATAGGAACGAAGGAGTGTGTCTGTGCAGCCGAGTGGACCGGTCCGCCGTCGTGCAGCGGGTTTCCTTGGTGGAAGATCGCCGCCACCATCGGAGGCGCTATCGCCGCGCTGGTACGTCGTCGGGACTTCTCTTTATGTATTTGTATAAACGCCCTGAACTGAAGGTACTGGGAAAGAAACTAATGTGCTTCCTACTTCTGTGTTGTGTATCGTAGCTGTCCATTATTGTGTCTATCAAGGCGTACTTGAACACCCGCAGTGCAGGCAAAGCAACAGAGGACGACGAAGTGGTGCTCGGATCGGACAGCGTGGTGCCAATAGTCGGTGGCGCCCCAGACAGAAAATCGGCCGCGCCGCGACGACCGAGTCATGAAGGGTATGAACAGTACGGTCGAAACTCCGAGTCTCTAGCGGCGCCGCCGCTGCAACAACAGCAACAGCAGCAGCAGCGAGCCAAAGCCTCATCGTCCGGCACACGGGCTTCCCAGGCCCGAGAGTTCTCACTTTGATGTTGTTGTTATTGTTGTTGTTATTGGCAACAAGCTACTAAGTTATGAACCATTTTTGAAGGAGCAAAAAATACATTCAAAACAGTTCGCCCCCTTATCTGCGGCATATCAAGACACCAGTAGACCCAAGCAAGCAGCTTTTCTACCCGAGCATGATATGATGCAACAAAGTCAGTGATGCTGGTCGACGAACACCAAGTCCTGGAATCAACAGACCGAGTAGATGGATGAGGTCGAAACCACAGACGCCACACGAGAGAGTCACGCTTGCCAGAAGCTTTGAGAGCAGGCTTTCAAGACTGTTTAGGTTGGGTGGGGTCTGGCGGTCTCACCTCCAGGGACAGGTTGGCGCGCTTTCAACTTGGAAGACTTGTTGGGCAATTCTCTGATATATGTACATGTACTTGGAGATAGATGACCTGACAGCAATTCCGTCCGCTCTGCGACGTGTGTGAGAGAGGACTCAAAATCCAATTAACCCACGCGCAATCACCCCTTTGATAGTACATACTTTATATAATAAAAGGTTTTACAGAGCAGTTTGTGTGTAACTGACGTTTAGTTAGTAGTACAATTTGAGCGTCGTGTTCTCTCCGCTACATATTACACAATATAAACAGGTACATGATTAGCCCACCTCACATTTTTTGTTTCGCGGTTGATCTTGCACCAAATGGGTTCCAAAAATAGACCTCACCCAAACAACAGCCAGCAGCTCATCAGCATAACGGCCATCGCCATCCGCACGCCCTCCCATTCGTGCCTTTGCTCGTGGCCACGCGCGACAGCTTCGAGAGAAGCCACCTGCTCGCTTGTTGTCCATGGCCCCGGTGTCGTCCTCCATGAAGCCGCTGCTGCTGTTGGCTCTTGTGCTCCTAGCGCTCTCCTCATCTCCACTGGTGGCCGCCGGTTGCTGCGACGTGTGCCTCGCGCAGACCGACCCGGCGCACCCGCAGATCACGTACGACCCGCTCGTGTACAATCAGTGCTCGCCGGTCAAGGGCATCTGCTGCTTCGGCTGTGACTTTGCGCACGGTAGCGTCACATATCAGGACGGCGTGACGTTTGACGCGACCTCGGGCGCCGCAGTCGCCAAGGCCGGCACGCGCATCAAGTTCACGTTCAACGGTATCTCGCGCGTCACATACGACCTGCTACGCGTAAACCAGAAGAAGACAAGCTTCGTGGGCAACGCTAGCACTCTGGCCGACAAGGAGAGCGGTGACGGTGCGTTCTCAATCTGCGTAACGAGCCCCGGGACCATTGCGCTCCGGGGCTGGGGAACCAACTCGTGCACGCAGGTGACTGCTGAGAGCACGATCACGGTCGAGGCCGGTGGCACCACGTGTACGGCTGCAGGTACCGTCAAGCCCGCGACTGATGCGTCGAGTTCGAGTGGCTCATCGTCGACTACGACGAGCAAGCCCAACGAGGCGGTGGACACTTTAGGCAGCTCCACCACGGACGCGAGCGCCAAGAGCGGCAAGTACGACACCAAGAACTGCAACCAGAACCGCGGATCGATTATCACGACCGGTGACGGCACGCGCATCTGCGACTGCGCGGGTGACTGGCGCAATCCGCCGGCGTGCGACCAGTATTCGTGGACCAAGACAATCCTCACGATCCTCGGCGGCGTGGCGACACTGGTAAGAAATTATGTGTTACCTCGGAATTGGAATCTTTAACAGTGTTTGGTTGGGGCTTGTCTCTAATTACGCACTCCATTGTCTATCTGATCCTTTATTGTAGCTCTCGATCGTGATCTCCGTGCGCGCGTATGTGAAGAGCCGGAAGGCCAAGGCCGCCGCCACCCACGACGAAGAGGACTCCATGGACATCGACGACCGCGTGAGTGAGGAAGTACTGCGCATAGACCGGCGGTCGCCAACCAAACTGCCGGCTGGGAACACCCCCGGTAGCTCCACGCGCTCGTCCACGGCGTCCACCGTGGGATCCGCTGCGGGCGGAATGGCGCGCTCACCCGCACGCTCTCCGAACGACATGCCGCGCGTGAAGACCGTGCGCGAAACCACTCTGTGATACTAGCAAAGCATTTTATATAAAGAGGAGAGAGAGGTAGTAGGAGTTTCATCACAGACAGACACATCTCGCGTCGTGTGAATTTGGGAATCGATGGCTCGGTGACCGGACGACGGATTTGCCTGGTGACAAGTTTTAGGCATTTATTAACCCCTGACGGGACTCGACCTGTATTTCAACATTTAGCCAAATGTCACCATCAAGATGAAAAGTCAGCTGAAGAACACATAAAAGACAGCCAGGGCTGGCAGTACCGTATTGAATATTGCGGCAGCAATGCACTTGTATACTGACTCAGCAGTATACACCTATCCCAAACCTGGTCATCAGTCACAAAAATGTTCGGGATCCAACTGTCACTCAGTTGAATTGTTAGAGGCAATATGTCACTACTTCTTCAAAGTTGAAGATCTCGCGCATGTCACTCGCGTGAGGTGAAATATCCCATGAGGAAAGGGGGAGGGCTAGTTGGGGATCAGAGACGTAAAAAAGCTCAACATTCGCCACGTAAGCCAGCAAGCAGCAAGGCAGAGAAGCAGAGGAACAGTAGCAAGAGGAAGCGAAGCAAGCAAGCAAGATGCTCGTCAAGTACCCTATCATGGGCTTGTCCTACGCCCACGGATACTTTGCGATCTGCGGCGGCGGCGGCTCGCTCAAGTCTGGCATCAAGAACACCGTGGTATGTGGTGGTGTTTTTGCCTTTTGGAAAATGCGCACCGACGCAATGCGTCTACTGTGAACACATGAATAATGAATCTTCTTACTGACTGGATCGGGATATGATGTGGTGGTGTGTTTATTTGGCTACTGTAGGACATTTACCAACTGTCTGACACAGACCCGAGCGGGTTCACTAAGGACATATCGGTCGAGACCGGAACGGAGTTGGCGTCGGGCGTCGCATTCTCGCATGATGTACGTGTGTGTGTGTTTGCGCGCGCTTTTATGCTGTTCTGGTGATGACGATACGAAGGCATTGCGTTTGCTTGCGTGGTGAGATGCTGATATTGGTGACGATTGTCGTTTGTATCTGTGCGACAGGGCTTGCTCATTGCAGTGTCAGTGAACTCAGCGTGTTGGCTCTATGAGCTCGACAAGAAAGAGAAGACGATGAAGCTGCTCGTCAAGTTCCGCACGGACTTTGCCGCGGATGAGAGCTCCCAGGTAACAAATGACACAAACACACGCGTACAATGTGCGATTGCAATCGCTCTTGGCGCTCGCTCACTGATTGTACTGCGTTTATATGTCCTCTACTCATAATAGTCATGTGCTTGCTTTGTGGGCAACTCGACCATCCTGACGGGCGGTGAAGACGGCATCGTGCGCGTGTGGCGCCTGAATCGTGAGCCAACTGCGACTGAGAAAGCGGTCGGCACCGCAAAAGCGCTCGACTGCTCGTCGTCACCGTCTTCGCCCAGCAAGAGCAACCACAACGAGCCTAATCCAGCGCCACCGGCGGCTCCAACTGTGGGCAACGCTGTGGTCTCGGACACAAGCAACACGCTTGTGACGCTCACGCGTGAGTACCGCGGCCACACAAAGCGCATCCGCGACCTGCACGTGGACGCATCCCACCGCAACCTCGTGGTGTCCAGCTCGGAAGACCAAACGTGTCACATCTGGCGTCTCACGGAGGACGCAGCACTCTTCAAATTTTCGAAAGACGATGCGCTCGACATTGCGTTTGAGATGTTGAAAACGAAGCCGCTTGCGGGTCCCCGGAAGCACCAGTTTCGCTGCGCGCGCTTCGCGAACGACGGGCGTCGACTATACACAGTGCTCACGCCCGCGCGTGGGGACTCGATCCTGATCAAGTGGAAGCCCGCGACGATCGCGCAGACGAGCGAAGCACAGTGGCAATGGGTCGTCGAGTCCTGCGCGATTGCTGGCGACAAGCCTGTCGCGAGTCTGTGCGTGAGCCAGGACGACAACTTTGTGTGCACGGCCGCGGTCTCGGGCGACATCAAGGTGTTCACCACGTCGAACCTGCAACCGTACACGAAGGTCTCGACCGAGCAGCACTCGTTTGCGATCACGGGCATGAGCTTTGCGTTTGCGAACAATGCCGAGAGCAAGCAGAAGTGCAAGGTTTTCCACCTGATCAGTGGCGGCGCGGACAAGAACTTGCTGCGTCACGACATCCCGTTCGAAGGCGGCGAGATCATCTCTGGCGCGCAGAAGCTCGTCGGCGGAGTGCAGATGCTCGTCAAGGGAGGTGTGCGTCTCGTACTCAGCAGCTTCATGGCCGCGACGTTGCTATACATGCTCTTGCTATTTATTCATGCGAAGGAGGCGATGCTGATGGACGGGCCATGCGGAGGCTTTGAGGTATGTGTGGAGTGTGTGGAGTGTGTGTGGCTGCGTGCTGGGCATTGACAGAGTCTAACAACTGTGTGCTTGTGTATTATTTGTGCAGGATTTGATGGGAATGCGCTTTGATTCGCCCGATGCGCTCGTGGCGTTTGGCGCGAGTTTACTGAGTGTGCTCTTGGCGTGGGCCATCTCGCAGAGCACGAGCGTGAAAGCGGTGTTCTTCTCGAACGGCTTTTTGTGTCTGATCGCGGCGCTAGGCACGTTCTTTGTGGCGGTGTCGCCAGAATTGGAGCTGCACTGGAAGACAGGGGACGCGGCGTTTGATGAGCTGCTCGGTGAGTTTGTTGTGGCTGCTGGAGACTTGACCATCTCTGAGTTGTTTGTGAAGGTGTATAGTCACTGTGGTATGTTGTACGTTGATCGTCCTCTGTGTTTTTTGTAGACTACAAGATCTCGATCCTCTTCGGCGCGGTGTCGGTCGTGTTTTTCTTTGCCCACTCGGTGCTGCAGCTTGCCTTATAGAGAAAGCAAGATGGAGAGACGTCACGAAGACGGGATTTGAACGCGAACTGTTTGCCGAAGCCCAGAAAGAGAAGACGCTAGAATATGCAGACATTAAGCAGCAGAAGAAGTAATCGAAGTCATAAACAAATCGAAGCTCCTCAAAAGCGTCGTGAAGATGATGTGGTGGTACTAATGAAGAAAGGAAGGATCATGAAATGGGCATTGAACCAAGAAAGCGAATCATTTAGTCGATCAATAACGGATCACGAGTTGGATCCGATTGGCACCATAAGCAGTGACACAAACAACAACACAACCACATCGCGCTTCACGATCCCAAATTAAGGTCCGCTCGCTCGCTGGTCGTAGAGACCAGGTAATAGGTAGGTCGATCTGCTCCTTGGTAATGATGCTTACCTCCTGTCAGCCGAGCCAGTTTAATCCTAGAGAATAAACGAATGTGCCTGCTATCATGAGGATGCATCAGGAGATGGAACGCTGTCATGGTGCCCTCAACCAGGCGCACGCGAGTGGCTTGGCATGTCTGCTGGTTTTCCATCCACCGCCACACAAAACGAATAAATGAATGGAAATGCGCCGTCGACTTCTGTGGTCTCACGCAGGTACTATTCGATCGTTCGATCGGCAAGGTAGGTGCGCTCACTCAGCATCCTTTTGTACTTTTGTATTGGATGCGTGTGTTGGAATCTCCCATCCCATAGTGAAAGCAAGTCACTTGCAGCCTGGAAAGACGCGAATGAACTTCTTTTTACTGAACCGGCTGTCTGACTTCCTCTCAGGAAGTCAGCACAAAAGCTCAAAAATGAACACTCGTCCTGTTGTTGCACACACTGCAAACCCCTTCCAAAATCTACAGCACGCAGTATATTCAAATATACGGGGTTATCCATTTTAATGAATCCTTTATTCAAATATTGTCCTTTATCAGCAATTTTATTGTTGATCTATTTATACAGGGTATACTTTTTCATAATGATCAAGGAAGACAAAGCTCCACTGCAACGCCGCGCGCCAGCTGGTTCTGCGGAAGGTCCGCCTCATCTCTGCATCATCAGCACAAACGCTCGTTTATGAGCCAAAGCAGATGGGCCACTCCCCGCCAGCTCCCCTTCAAAGAGCTCCTCGTACTCGTAAGTGAGTGCCTCTCCGTCGCTAGCACTCTTTCATTCACCGATAGGACGCACGCGAGTGATGACCATGGCCACAAAGAAGAGCGCGCTCATGCTGGTGGTTGCGGCGGCGGCTGTCACTGCACTCACCCGGGAGGCGCATGGGCTCCAGTTCACGGACGTGCGTATGAGCGACGACGACACCAGCTCCAAGAGTAGCAGCAAGAGCGCAGCGAGCAGCTCCAAGAGCAAGGCAACAAGCACCACGAAGTTCACGGCGGAGGCGGCCGCGGCGCTCGCGAAAGTACCGTCGAACGCCAGCGTCACAGAGTGGACGGTGAGCGACGGTGCCGCTGACCAGGCGACCTCCGGAGGGTACGTGACCGGTAACTGGACGACGCTTGACACCAAGAAGTACACGATCAAGGCATGCGCGCCGCAGGTGTGGAACGTGACCAAGCAGAAAGTGACGTCGCTGTGGCTGCGGTTTGATTCGATTGAAGCGCCAGGCGACCAGGTAATTGTGTCGAAGCCCGATGGCTCGCTCGCGCAGACGTTCGATGACTCGCCGAGCGGCGTCACGACGAATCCGATTGCCGGCAAGACGCTGAAGATCGAGTTCCGCCCATCGGCGAACAAGAAGACCGGATGCGCCGCCACGGGTGTGCTGCCAACGATGAAAGTGGACGCGGTGGGCTTCCAGTGGTCCAAGGAGATGCTCGTAGTCAAGGAGAACATCTGCGGCGCCAAGGACACGATGAAGAACGCCATCTGCGCCAACTCGGGCAGCGACATTGATAGAGCCATCTACGTGAAGTCGCGCGCCGTGGTCCGCACCGAGCGTACGCGGGAGGATGGTGCGCTCGTGACGTGCACGGCGTGGCTCTGGGGCAACAAGGGCCACCTGGTGTCGAACCACCACTGCTTCTCGAGCCAGGACATGGTCGACAAGTCGCGCTTCCAGTTCCTGGTGGAGACCGCGCAGTGTGACGGCAAGTGCAACCCTGGCTCGTGTCCTGTGGCGCAGGTGATTGTTGGTAAGGGCAACGTGCAGTTCATCAAGTCTGACGCGAACATGGACTTCGCGGTGCTCAAGATCACCAACAACCCGGTGGAATACGTGAACAAATACGGGTACATGAAGATCCGCTTCGGGAGCCCGACCAAGGGTGAGGAGATCTACATCCCGCAGCACCCGTACGGCGGCCCCAAGAAGATCGCGATGACCGACGATGACGCCGACAAGGCCACGGCGACCATCAAGGACACCAACTACCAGATCAAGATGAGCGGCCAGACCTACTCGAACCTGATCGGGTACTCTGCGGACACTGCCGCCGGGAGCTCCGGCTCGCCTGTGGTATCGAAAAAGAATCATCTCGTGGTGGGACTACACCGCATCGGCGACTGCAATAACGCGGCGACGGCCTCCAACTTCCTCGTCGCGCCTCTGCTCGCCATCTCCTCCGACAACGACGGCTTCTCGCAGTAAGAGGTGTCCTCACAGAGAAATGTGAGCAACCTGAGTGCTGAAATGAGTGTTTGAGTGAGGTGCTGCTTACTGATGACGAAGACGTATTTGAATCACCACCAAGAAGTGGAATGACAAGAACAAGCTGAAGACTGCATGCTGTACACTTTGGCTCTGGGTTAAAGCGAGCGAGTAGAAGCACGCTGAGTGACTTTTTTATATGTGTGATGCATGACGTGAATAAAATGACAATCTTGAGTTATAGAAAAATAATCGATGAGGAGACTACCTGCTCTCTATTTCAAATGGAAGATTAATCTGAGGAGCTCAGCTTCGATTCGGAGAGCTCTCATCTCTGGTTCTACAATGGTTTTTCTATAGCGGGGTGATTGAAAGCCTCGACACCTCTGGAGGTATTATCATCAACCATTTCCCCAAATGTGGAGAGTAGCTTATGAAATATCCCTAGTGTTTGTCAGGAAGTCATATCTACTGGAATAAGGCTTTGGAATTTGACAAATATATAAATACTTTGTTGCTAGTCTCCAGACCAAGCCCACACGCTTCGAGTTGATTCAAGTTGTCAAAGTAGTAGAGCCTTGGCATCCTGGTATTCCCTGATCTGGTTTCAAGTAGGCAAAGACGAAGAAATTTAAAAAACATGCTCTTAAGATGGCTCTCGACCGAGACTAGTGACTCGGAGCTTCATGAAGCTGTCGTTGCCTTTCGAAATGGAGCGAAGAGCAATCGCGAGCTGGTTTGACGAGGTAGCTCTGTTCGTGCATTTGCCTCCAATATACGCGAAATACAACCCAATGATCTCGCTGCCCGCCCACG